>VZRX01003754.1:25191-47478 GCA_013398075.1 Notiomystis cincta
TCCGGCTCGCCCGTCCGCGCCCTCACCGCGGGCCACGCCGGGCTGGCCGGGCACCGCTCCCCGGGGAACGCCGGGGTCGCGGCCCGGGGCGTGAGGGAGCGAGGCGGGGGCTCGGTGTGGGGGGAGCGGGTAACGGGAGCGCCGCCGGGGAGGCGGCACCTGTGTGCGCACAGGTAGGGCACTGCAGCACAGCCGCTTTCGGTGCGAAATCAGGGCGGAAAAGCTTCCAGACTGGCTTTATTTTTTTATTGTGAGGTGAGCCAGACGTAGCGAGGGAAAGTGGTTTTCCGCAGTCTGACGGTGGTTTAGGAAAATTCCGCTCAAATTGCTGCTGTTGGTAGGAGATGATCGCTGAACTCTTCAACCGAGCTCTGTGAGTCAGATGCTGAGGTGATTTAGCTGCACAGTCACTTCACCAGCTCCAAACACACAACTTGATGCACAAGTACAAAAAAAAAAAGTAACTGCGGCTTTTGTTCTGCTCTGCTCCTCGTCTGCCTCCCCCTCTGTAAAGCACAGGTGGTTTTACTACCTGCGGGTAAGAGCAGCACGTGCAGACTCTCGATTTCTGCATAACTCGGGCAGAAAAAGGGACTATTCATTTTGGAGAGGCTCTTTGCGCGCTCGCTGTAACCCGAGCCGCAGCACCCAGCTGGCCGCTGCATTCTGGCTGTTTTGTTCTCGAGTCCGCCGTGCCTCTCGCTGTGTCTGGCCCTGCTCTAGGTGGTTAAAAGTTTAGAGATGACAGCTTTGTTAGGGTGCTTTAGGCACCTCTATTTATAGGAGCCCCATGAGCTGATCAATAGCGAACTCACAGCTTGGCGAGCGCTGCTAATCTCCATCTCTTCGTGAAGCGACGGTGTTGACAGAGAGGGCTTTGCTGGTGTCACCAGATGCTTGCTGTGGATGGCCAGGACAGGAGCACTCCCTGACACTCCAGTTGTGTCCTTCATGAATTCCCACGTGGGAATTCACCTGTGTGGAACCTTCAAGTTTGGCGTTGCTTGGTGTGCTGCAGGGGAGTACCAATGTTAAGGTCAAATTTGGCAGCCACGGAGTTTTCTGGAAGTTTGCCTTTTTGTTTTGATGGCTTGAAAGCAGCACTTAGATGACTTTTTTTTCTATATGTCAGGTTCTAACATTGCCCTGTGCACCATGTACAGATCCTGAAATGCACTTTACAAACTGTCATTTTAATTTTTAATGTTGTTGAGCTGCTGGTGCTGATAATAAAGGCTTGTGCTATAGAAAGTTTCTGTCCTGGAGCAGTTTTGGAAAGAAGTGTGTTTGTGGTCAGGCACGTTAAGTCTACCTGTGCATCTGGCTGTCATACATTTCCAAAATTACCATGAAATTTAACATTTCTTGTTGCCAGTTAACACCCTTGGTAAACACAGGTTTGTCTTCTGTTTTCTCCTTGAAGTAATTGGTGAGCCAAGTAAAATCAGATAAACTATTTGTGACCTGGCCAGTTTTATTCGCTGTCAAGAGGGAGATGAACATCACTGACATGCAGCCAAGTCTCCCAGAATAGGTTTTCATAAATGTAACTATTCATCTCTAAGCGTTGGGGTGTTGGCTTTGCTGCCATTTGTTGTTAAGTGAAGAGTGAGGCCAAGATTTACCAAAATAGTTTTGAAGTGAAAAACAACTATTCTGCTGATAGAGAGAGATTGGTGGAGATGCTCAGTTTTGTCAGAAAAGTAGGAAGAAACTTATTTTTTTAATATGAAGTTACATAACGAATATAATTGCTCTGCCAGTTGTAGCTACATATTAACTTTATTACTTTACTTGTAATCTTTGATTACCTTTGGAGCCCCACCTGTGTTAAACGAAATTTAAAAAAAAAAATTACTCTCAAGGCCACAGAAGAAATGTCCCTTGGCCATGAGGTTTCTGAACCAGAAACAGGTTTGCAGTCCTAGAAACCAAACAGAGCTCAGCCTCCAAATAGGTACCTGCAGGATCAGTGGTTCTTCAGGCAATTCTTTCTCTACAGCCACGGAGAAAGGATTTTTTTGTGGCAGATCTGTGGTAAACAATTCACATCCTCACTGTTCTTGAGGGCAGAGTCTCCATTTGCTGTTGAGTTGGCAAGCTGATGGATGCTGAACTCTTCCAGAGTAGTTCCCCAGATTCATCCTCATGGGATTCCTCCAGCACAATATCAAACATGTGGTGTGATAATGACCTGGAAATGGCCACAGGCTGTTGCTGGCCTCTCTAAACCTTCAGATCTCGGGTGTCTGTAGCAGTGGCAAGAGCAGAATGCAGTACTGGTGGTGGAGCAGGCTGTGGAGGGTCACAAGGGGCTTCCCTGTTTCTTCCCTGGGATGTGTGCTCGGAGCAATGACCCCTCTGCTCCTGCAGCCTGGGCAGATCACACTCCTCCCGTTCAGGTGTTGCTGCCACAGTGGGGAAGTGTGGTGTGCTCTTAGGAGAGCAGTCATTTCATGGCTTCAGGAGGGCCAGGCAGTAGTGTGGGATGTTCTGCAGCAAGAGTGGCCCCTTGGTGTGAGTCCCTTTGGAGAACACCAGATAGTGAGCCTGTTCCTGTTAGCAGTAATGCTCTCTGATGTGGTGTTGTGGTGAGACTGATGTTGGGAGGGAGAATCTTTGCCAAGAGACTTGAAAGTGAGCGTGGTTGGAGTGATTCCTTTTATCATGATCAGTGCTTGGCAGTGGATCAGGGATCTCCTGGGTGGAAGTCTCTTGGATTGCCTGGTGTGTGCAGCTCCCAGAGCCACCACCCTGATCAATCATCCATTCCAGCAGCGAGGAACACAGTCCCCTGGGATGTTGTAACAGCAGATGTTGCAACCAGAAGGTCCTAAAACTGTTCCCAGTGCTCTGGAGGAGGAGGACTGCTCTGAGCAGAAGGAAACAACACCTTCCTCTCTCCTTTTCTGCTAAAGAGATGCCAGGAACTTCGGGGTGGCCAGAATGGAAGTGAAGTTTTATTTTGCTGGAGTTTGTATTGGTTTTACCCCAGCCAGCACACAGCCACTTTTACACTTCTTTGCTGCTCTGGTGCTGAGGAGAATGAGGGGAAAAGTAAAGCTTGAGAGTTAAGAACAGTTTAATTATTGAAGCAAAATAAAACATATCTAAAATTAATATAAGACTAATAATACTAATATTAATTGTAATAAAAAGGAGAGAGAGAGGAATTAAAGCCAAGAGAAACAAGGGATGCCCAGCAGAGTTGCTCAGCAGCCACTGACTGATGCCAGTCTGTATAGTGGGCATGACATTCTGTGGTGTGGAATTCCCTTTGGCTGGCCTGGCTCTGCTCCCTGCTGGCATTCCATGCACCTGTGGATGGGAAACTGGGAAGTCCTTGGCTCAGAGTAAGCTCTGCTAAGCAACAACTGAAACATCCCCGTGTTATCAACATAGCCTCATCCTAAAGTCAAAACACAGCACTGAACCAGTAAGAACAAAATAATTCTGTCCCATCCCAAGCCAGGAAAATGGTTGTCAGCTTGTTTCTTTTGCATTTTTTCTGTACTTACCCCCATGGATTAGAAGAACTGATTTTGGTTTCCTCCAGTTTGTTGTTTTTTCACTGTTAGTAGCTCCTTGTTTATGGCTGATCAGCTTCCATAGGGGCAGTGGCTCATCACTGGGGCACCATCAGCAGACTCTGATCTGGGATACCAGTTCCCATGCCATGGAGTTCCTGCTAGGAAGATTGGACCTTGGGTTATTTATCTTTTTTGCTCATCATTATTGAGATTTGTAGCCAAATCTCCAATGTCCTGGGCCAAGATCAGCTGCCCAGCAAGGGCTGTTGGCTTTTTGCCTCCCCTCTTTGCAGATAAGAAGAAGATGCTGTGGAAGATGCACTTGCTCCCAGCCATTTTTGGGTTGATTATCCCTGAATGTCACCATGTCACAGTTCTACACAGTAAATCTGATGGAGGGGATGCTCTGCTTTAATGCAGGACCTGTTAATTATTGTAACACCCCGTGGTTCTCCTGGTGTGCCCAGAACCCAGAGAACAGTGAAACACCGAGGTGTTGGTACAAACCTGGGACAGTCCACCTGGGACAGGGATTATTTGCTGTGCTGGGACCTGATGGACCCATTCAGTTTTTCTCACTGAAAAAAAAGCCTGATTCTCTCCTGACCAAAAGCCAAACCACTGCTTAGCACGGTGCTGCTTCTGGTGGGGCTGTAGCATTTTTCCCCTCTCTCCCTGGATTAGCCATAATTTTTCCTTGTTCCTTTTTGATGGAAAGCCTCTAATGAGGTGTGATGATTTGAGGAAGTGCTCTCTCCAATCTGTTGGATGCCAGACCTTTAAGTAGAAGGGCCTTTGTGTTTTCATTACTTCTCAGTCACACTGCCTGAACATGAAAGGCACATTGTGGAGAGGGAGCAGCTCTCATGCCTTAAGATGGACATTTTTAAATTTTCTTTATTACTTTGCTTTTGCTTGGAGCTCTTGCTCTCTCCTCTTTCTATGTCTTTTCCCTCTTTCATTTAGCTCTCACACTGCCCAGTGTACTCAGGATGGTGGAATTAATGTCCAGTCCCATAGAGATCCTCTTAACAACACTCTTAAAAGTCTGGAAGATCAGAGGAAAAAGCTTTTTATTCCATTGAGGAACTGTTGTTTTCCTATCTTCACATTTTCCTCCATTACTTCACTAAAGATCTTTGGGGGATCTTACAAAAGTGAGAATCAATTCTCAAACACAGAGTTCACCCCAAAAGCAGTTTGTGGCCTGGAATGACAGGCTTGAATCCATTTCAGGTTTCCTAGTTTGGGATTGTGGAAATGAAGAGGGAATGTGTTGAGCTTGGGGACACACCTCGGTGCTCGCTGTTCCTGGGCAGGTCAGCACCCTCCACATCTCACCCTTGACCCTCCAGCTTTGCTCCTCTGAGAGCTTCCTTCCACTCAGCATTGGAAACCACCTGGAATTGAGGAGGAGGAGCTGTGGTGAGCCCAGTCTTTGCCTGAAATGTCACTTCTTAGGGGGATTTATCCAGCAGTTGATGAAATTTTGAGGCACTCCTACATCCTTGGTCAGGAGATGGTTAAAATTAAGCTTTGCATCAGTCTTTTCCTTTTTGTATTAACCCTCATGTTGCTGCTGAGTGCTGCACTTGTCCAGCAGAGCTCTGTTTTTTCCCCTTAGTAGCATATTATTTAAACTGTGTCAATATTCTCTTGTTTACTCCTTATTATTTATTTAATATCTGCAGTGAAATCCGTATGTCATGTCATGACCTCAAATATTGAGCACTCTAAAACTTGAATTAAACGAACACCACATGATACAATTTGTAGATGTAAAGCTTTTTTTCTGAGAAATTCTCTTTTTCCTGCCCTGCCTGCACAGATGGAACAAAGCTTTTTTCAGTTGTGAGATGATTTAAAACTTCTTGGTTAGCCAAGTAACTACTTTAAACTTAATTGATTCCCATTTCAAAGATATTCCTGTGAAGTTTAGGCCTTCAGCTGCTCAGTGAGAGCCAAGTTATAGACGAGGCTTGGAGAGTGTTTATATTGGAAACTTCCCTAAAGCTCACTGCAGAAATCTGGCCAGGCACCCTTAGAATTGTTAAATATTTTGTTGCCAGAATAGCACAATTATTACATTTAATATCAAGTCTAGTTTTACATCTAGAGAGAGGAAAGTGCTTAGGTTTGGTGTGCTGTAGGCTTTATATACATTATTATATATATTTTATGTCTTGTTCCAGGTGAGCACTGAGAATTTCTTGGGTGTTTTTTCCCTTGCACTGTGAGATGTTGGGTAGGAAAAGCTGCTTTTATTAGAAATAAATGTGCCTGTGAATGACTGCCTTTCTCATTTGTGTTTAAAACAATGCAGGTACTAAAGACAATGATTCTCTCTAAGGAATTCTTTCTGTCTCAGAGGTGCAAGCCTCAAATTGATAATAAGTGCTGAAAACTCAGGTTGCCAATTGTTCCACCCAAGACAGGACAGGGCAAGAACTGAAGTATTTCAAGACCACATTTACAGTAGTAATCCAGTTTTTTAAAGGATTAAGAGTGATTTCTCTTAAACTCCCTTTAATAAATTTGATTTTGTTTTTTCTGCTAATTTTCACGTTATTTCCTAGTTACAATTTTAATTTGTACTGATGATAATATTATCTGCTTTTAAAGCTTTAAGGGGCTGTAGAGTAACTGTGCATTTTTGGTTACATTTCTGTGCCAAGAGCACAAAATCCTGGAGTGGTTTGGGTTGGAAGGGACCACAAAGCTTTAGAACTTTTTTGTTGTCAAACAAAATCATTTGTTGACAAATACACTTAGAACGTTTTTGTTGTCAGAATATTCTTTGTCCAGCGTGGGCCTTCAGCACGTTGGTGGCTGTCGCTGTTGTTTAGACTTAGTGGGATGCAGTTAAATGAGGTTTACTGTGGTAGTTGTCAATTAATCTGCATTAACTGATTTATTATAGGGGGGAAATCCCTTTAGGAGGAGCAGTTTTGTCAGTGGAATGTTGGGGTGAGGATGTCGGAGCGCGGACGAGGTGCTGGCACCGCCCTGATTTGCTGCTCCTGCTCTCCTGCACCTCGGAGCTCAGGGATCGCTCCCTGGAGCGGGGCTGGGGCTGCGGGAGCTCCTCGGAGCGGGGCTGGAGCTCCCCGAGCAGGGCTGGGGCTGGGGCTGTGGGAGCTCCTCGGAGCGGGGATGGAGCTCCCCGAGCAGGGCTGGGGCTGCTGGAGCTCCTGGAGCGGGGATGGAGCCCCCAGAGCAGGGCCGGGGCTGCGGGAGCTCCCGGAGCGGGGCTGGGGCTGCGNCTGGGGCTGCGGGAGCTCCCCGAGCAGAGCCGGGAGAGCGTCGCGAATGGGAACGAGCGGCCGCTGTTTGTTTCTGCCGTTCTCAGGGCAACATCCCTCTGCTTACATTCCTTGCAAGTTAATAGGGTCGCAGCAGAGGATATACCTGACTTGGCTGACCCCCTTCTCCTCCGGAGTAAACATTCCCTCGCTCCTGGCCCGATGCTGGAGCGCTGCTGGGGCACAGGGATCGGGAGCTGAGTGCTCGAGATGGAGCGTTCCCTGCTGCTCTCTGCCCTGAGCTGTGGGGAGCAGGAACTGGGAACAGCACAGTGGGAGCGCTGTTCCTTCTTTTCTCCCAGACCTGAGTGCTGGAAGATGTTGGAGGTGAAGTTCAGAGAAATGCCTGAGTTAAAGGTGGCTCAGCGAGCAGAGAAATCTCAGTGTAACACACAGGTATTTAGAGCTGGTTAATGGAAGGAGTGCACACGTTCCTAGAGTTGGCAGGGTGTGTTTTATCTTTGTGAATCCTCACAGAGGGTGTTTATGTGAGAGATGCTTTCACTGGAACACTGCACAGCCCCAGTTCCACAGGTGAAGGTCTCAGCCCTCCCAAGAGCCTACGAGAGCACAAGAACCAGAACCTTCCTGGCAGAGCCCTTTGCACAAACCTGTGCAAGTTGGTGTTAAAATCTTTACCCAAATTTCTGTGTTTAAATTAGGCTTTAATTTTAAATCCCCCTTATATTCTCATCATTTTTTTACATGAGATCTCATAATTATCCCCCAAAGAGTTGTTCAGTAGGGGCTGTTTTTCCTCTCAAAGTTTCAGGCTGTTACTGGGAAATCATGTGGAATCATCTGATACACAGATGACTTTCAAAAGAGTGTTCAGAGCTGTTTGAAATCCTATTTCCTGCTACCTAATCATCATATAAAACTTCCAGTGTTGCTCTTGTAAAATAATACAGGAAATCAAAAGGGCAAATATGTCTCTCTTCTTCAAAGTAAGACAGAACTAATTTCTTTGGAGTCCTCAGTGGCACAGTACAGCTGAGCTGCCAAAAGTGCAGCAAGTGTCTTCTCAGTCTCTTACATCTGAGAAAGGACCATCTAATTCTTGTTTGAGAGGTGTCCACACTCAAATCCCCTTCCTGGCTTGAATTTTGGGCATACTTTGCATTTCAGCAACCCCATCCTTATCACACCTTACTGGGGGACGTGTGGGAGCTGGAGAAATGCTGCCATATTTTATTAATGCAGTAGTTGACAGCTGTTAAGTAGTGAAACCAGAGATTGGTGCCCTCTTGACTAAAAGGTGTGCACCTGATACCCCTCACAGAGAACCCAATTAACCTTTAGGCTCCATATATTGAATTACCAAACTGGCAACTACACTCAGCTGCTGGAAATTGGCTGCAATTAAACTTTCAGGCAAAGCTGCTTGATTATTTTGCTTGCTGAAATCATCTTGCATTCTTGTGTATGGGATTTATCCAGCTAAAATAATATAAATATCCAGGTTATTACTCCTGGTTTTTCCTTGGGGTGATGAATGTTCATCCCTGCTTTCTCATCACTGAACTGACAATAATTTGTGGTTTTTTTGGTACATGTGCACCTTGGTTTGGTGGGAATAGCTGTAGCAAACTCCTCTTAGACTTGCTCTTACCCACCCCTCCTCTGTTCCCATTAATTAATGAGAGCAAATAACACTCTTGGGATTGATTCTGTGTTGAGCATCTGTGCAGTAATTGATAGAGGATACTTTCCAGGGGGTGCTCTGGCCACAATTATCTGCTGGGTGAAAGAATATCCATGATTAAGAGTGAAAATCTATTAAAGTGAACTTGAGCAGGAAACTCAAAGCAACTGTTGGATTTTGGGGCAGCATTGCTGCCCTCAGTAAATTTGGTGATGTGACACTGCCAGTGTTCCTTGTCCATGTGGTATTTTAGCTGTGCCAGTTGTACTTCAGAGAAATGGAGAGGGTTTTGCTATTTAATGAGCTGTGATGTTATTTGTCTTTATCAAAAGACAGTTACAGGACGCCCTTTTGTGTTTATGTGACCTCAGAGAACGAAAAGTAAATTAATCAAATTCAGCAAGTCAGTTTTTTGTGTGAGATAAAAAAAACATTGCTGCTGCAGTGTAACCAACTCCTTCAAAAACCAAATATTTGATAGTGTTTCTATGGTGAAATTTTCTGTGTATTGGGGAGGTTTTTGGTTTTGTTTGAAACAAGGATGAATTTATACACTTGCTTGGTTTGGTGATTTATTCATATGATGTTACTTGTACTTTTCTCCTCCAGGAAATCCACGACTTGTTTAAAGATTATGAAATCAAGTATTGTTACGTGGACAGGAATAAAAGAACAGGTGAGAACTTAAAAACTTCCATATATTTCACTTCTGTGAGGAACATCATGTGCTGTGTGTGAAGTCATGGGCTGTCTCAGCCAGTCTGGGGTCCCTCAGTGCCTTTTTTGTCACCTTCTACCCAAGCCAGTGAACGTTGGAAACTTTCTGGGGTTGGCCAATTTTTGGTTCCCTCTGGTCTCTCTCAGGAGTATTCTTTAGTGAGTCTCCCTTTGGGACAAAGCTGACCTCAGCTGGCTGAATTCCTTTGGAAAACAGGTCCTGAGGCCTCTCTTGGGACAGAGCCTGAGAGGAAAACCTACCCAGCTCCAGGTGCAGCTTGCTCACATCAGGAAATGCTTTGCCCTGTGTGGGTCACACTGCACTGTTGTGGGTTGTCCAGAGAAATTGTGGGATCTCCATCCCTGGGGGTACTGGGAACACATCTGGGTGATGCTGCTTGAGGAACAGGTTGGACAAGAGGCCCTCAGGAGGTCCCTGCCACCCTCATCCAGTCTGGGATGGTGTCATTGTGTGAAATTCTTTATGGACTGAAAACCCACACCCAGATCTGTTAACCCCAAGTGAGAGCTTGTGGATGTTGTCATCAAAGAGATTCCATAGAATCTGTAAAGTGTGACTTCAGTGGAATATTTAATTTAGTAAATAACAGTCTGCTAGGAGAATATTTAATTTTGTTCCCCAGATACAAAACCTGGCTGGGTTACAAGAAATGAAGCTGTGTGCATCACAACATATTCACTTTTTGAGTTAATTGCTTGTGGTGTTCAGCTGATAATCCCAGATTTTAAACATGATATCTTTTATATATAATTGATATATTTGTATCTTTGGGGTGAATCTGCAGCTCTCAGCCCTGGTTTCAGGGGGAGGGACAGGTGTGGTAGGTGATGTCCCCACCCTTGTTCTCTTGCAGCTTTTGTCACCCTGTTAAACGGGGAGCAGGCCCAGAGCGCCATCCGGAAGTTCCACCAGTATTCCCTCCGTGGGAAGGAGATCTCCGTGCAGCTGCAGCCCACAGATGCTCTGCTGTGCATCACCAACCTGCCCCTTTCCCTGGGCATGGAGGAGTTTGAGGAACTGGTGCGTGCCTATGGCAACGTGGAGCGGTGTTTCCTGGTGTACAGCGAGCTCAGCGGCCTCTCCAAGGGCTATGGGTTCGTGGAGTACATGAAGAAGGACTCTGCTGCCAAGGCCAGGCTGGAGCTGCTGGGCAAGCAGCTGGAGGAGAGCACTCTGTTTGCACAGTGGATGGATGTGAACCAGCTGACCACAAACCTTATTCACTCCAAGTGCCTTTGTGTGGATAAATTACAGAAAGACTGCGCTGACTCGAAAGAACTGATCCAGGCTTTCTCCCTGAAGTACAAACCTGTGTTCTGCCAGGTAGGTTGGATTTCTGTCCTGTGGAAAATCAAGTTGGGCTTGTAGGGTTGGCTCACTTCACTCCTTGCTGTCTTCCACTTTTATTTTTCCTGTGGTCACTCAAGAGTGCATCTGCACAGTGATGTGAGTGGTGCTGCTGGGCTGCTCTGGGTGTGCAGTGCTTGAAGCTGTCTGGGAATTCTGCAGGACACCACTCCAGCAGAATGTTTACAATACATCCCCTCATGGAATTTATTGAAAATAATTCTGTCTTTGAGAGCTTTTAAAGTAAACAGTGCTGAAGGTTTTATTGCTCCAAGAGTTTATGGATACCACAAGTGCAACTCAGATGATATAAAATACATCACATAATGAATATATTAATATTTAATGTGTTTTGCCCTAATTGAGGAAGATGCAGGCTTGGGTTCCTGGGTCTTGCCAGGGATAGAAATGACACATCTTTTGGAAAGCCTGGAAGCACAGAAGAGTTGGATCCTGGTGGCTTGTGAGATAAGAGACCACAAATAAATGTGGCACAGACAGAGCATCAGAAACAGGCAGCAGAGGGAAAGCTTCCCTTGTAGCCACACAGATTTCAGCTGCAGGCTTGGGTTTTGTTCTTTTTTCTCCCTTAAGTCTCTTGGAAGGCTGCTCAGGGATCAGCCCAGGGATGAGCACCCAGAGATTGCCAGCATCTGGAGCAGAAGGTCCATCAGGATCTGCAGCCTGACCACCTGCAGCCCTTCACACCCTCCCTGGGGCTCTTGTCCTGCCCCAGGAATTTGTAGTTGGCCAAAGTAAATCCTTAGACTTGCTTGATCCAAATATACCAGGAGATGGATAAATTGGAATTAACTCTTCCCAGAAAATGCCCATTCCTGGCTGTTTTGAACTCGTGCCTGGGAATGTGTCTGGCTTCAGCCTCACCTCACTGATGCCTGAATTAAGGAGCTTTTGCTCCCCATTATTTTCTTCCTGTAAGAAGGTATTAAATGCTGTAATCAAGTCTCCAGCTCAATCTTTGTTTAATTAGCTAAACAGATTGATCCTTTTAAAAAGTCTTTTCCTTCAGGGCTTTTTTCCCAGCTGTCAAATAATCCAGGGGCTGTTATCAGCTCCCCCAACATTTTTTTAACATCCTTTAAAAATTCTGAGCTTCAAAGAATAACAGACTTCTTTGAGAGAGCTGTGTGTGCAGTTAGAGGCACTTAAAAATTGACTTTTACCTTTTAAAATCATAATAATACCTGGGTCACACTTGGTGTGGGTGAGGAGAGTTTGTATTAGGTCAGTAAATATTCCTGTTCTTATAAAATACAGGAGGGTGGAGGTAGGAGAACAAAGAGTTCAGATTTGATAGGTGAAAAAGGGAAGAGGGTGGATGAATTCTCATCACAAAAGTGCTAATTAATTATGGGTTTATGAGTGAGATGACCTGAAAATTGAGGACAAAGAAAGGAGGAGGAGGAGGAAGACCCAAGAAAAGGTGGAAAAATCAAAGAGAGGGGATGTGATAGGGTGGGTAGAGACAGAAAAACTGGGAGAGGACAGGGTAGCAGAAGTCTCAGTGTGGGGGGAATTTCAGTAGAGAATGACTGGGAAAAGTTGTTTATTTTTTTTAAAAACTTCAGTGCTTCCATGGTTTAGTTTTGCTGGGAGCTCATGCACTATTTCATCATATAAATACAATCCTTTGCCCAAAATTCCTATCTGAACTCATGAAATTAACTCTGGGTTATTTCAAAGTTACCATTTTTTTAAAAAATCTATTTGATTTGTCCTCTATTGACAACAGAAATGTTCTGTCAGGAACAGCTGAAGCAAAACAGTGACACATGGATATTAGGAAAGATGTGTTTTGTCCTTTGTTTCAACAAAATGCACCAAAACCCCTCTTTTTTTTCTTCTGTCAGCTTTAAATTGCCACTAGAAGGACTCCACACTTACCTGGATAGGGATAAAGAACTTTTTTCAGTATCTGTTTATTTGGGAAGTTTAAAAATTCCCAAATCCTTTGCAAGAATTTTGATGGCTGCACTTGGACATGTTAAGGGAGTTTTTAACTGATTCTTTTCCAGTTTAGCTGAAACTAAAATTCAGATGTTCCATTGCTTCAAACCCTTCTTTTCACAGGTACCTCAGGTACCAGTGCACCTAAACTGATATCAAAATAAAATATAAATACAACATTTAAATATGTATATAGACATCTGTGTGTGCCCAGAGCTCTGCCCAGAGGCCAGGCTGTGCCATTAAAGATCTGACCACCCTCTTTTTCTTCCAAATCTTTGACATTTATCTTTCAGTTGTCAGGAGAAGTTTATGGGGCTGGGGCTGTTTTTATCCAGTGAAATCTGGAGGAGGTTTTGTCTCTTCCACACCAGAGCTGATACCAGTTCATCATTCCCATTCATTTGGGGACTGGAGATTTTTGCCTAAGCTTCGTGCCTCCCTTCTCACCCTGTTTTTTTGTTTGATTTAAATCTGCTCATTCTCTCTCAAACTCTGCACACAAAGGCCAGGGCAGTGTTTGCCACGTAAGCCCTTTTCCAGTCTGCTTGATTGATCAGTCTGGCATCTTCTCTTGGCATTCCACCCCACCACAGACTTCACATGCTCCCAAAAGGCACCAGATACTGCTGGAATTTGCATTGTTGCATGTTTCAGCAGCTGTCATGCACCCTGATCAATGACACTTTGATTATTGCAGGCTGAAAAAAACCTAAGAATAATGAGTTTATAATTATCCTGCAAAGTGGGAATGGTTGTAGCATCCAGCTGTATTTACACTTTGCTCCCTGTTCCTCCTGTGTTCTTTAATATGTGTTCAATGCATTTCATAGCTGAGGTTCTCCATGAGGTGAGATGGAAGTGAAGGTGGGAATGGAAGAGATAAGGGAAGGAAGGAGTAGATAATCCTGAAGAGATAATCATGAGCAGATAAGCAGGACAGAAGATGTGATGTCCAACTTATTTCCAGCATTTCGAGAAAGAAACCTCATGGTCTGGGGAAATGCTGACCTTGGGCTGTGTCAGCTGTGCAAGGCCTTGCAGGGGACAGGTGCCAACGCTGCTGGGCAGCTCCTGGAATTGCCAGATTTCCCTGGAGTGCTGGGAATGCTGCTGTTGTTGCAGTTTGCCCAGGAGGAGGACGGCGGCAGCGGCGACTTCGCGGTGGTGGAGTACGAGACGGCGGAGCAGGCGGAGAGCGTGCGAGGGGCCATGGACGGCGTCACCATCAACGGCAGGAGGGTCCACGTGTCCTTCTGTGCCCCTGGAGCCCCGGGCAGGAGCACCTTGGCAGCTCTGATAGCAGCACAGAGGATGGTGAGGTCCCTGCAAACCGCCTGGGGATGAGTTTGGCACGCCTGAGCAGGGGCTTTGCCCCGGGAAAAGGAGCCAAGCTTTGGGTTTATCCAGGCTGGGGTGGACAGGGCTTGGAGCAGCCTGGGCAAGTGGAACATTCCCTGCCCGTGGGGTGGGCTTTAAGGTCCCTTCCAACCCAGATCATTCTGGAATTCGGTGTAATCAACCCAGTTCAGGCTCCTTCCTAGGCAAAGATGGCCAGAAAGAAGAGAAAGTATATCCATAATACCCCACAAAGTTACACCCACATAGCTCTGGGATTTTAGTGAATGTAATCTTCTGTAAGAGAAATCATTCCAGCTCTAAACAAAAGTGACTGGGAGTGAGTCATTGGACGAGCTAAAACTTGGTTTAAAGCAGAGAGGCAAGAATTTGTCAGCTTTAAGATAAATTTCAAGGCAGGAGAAACAGGTTCATTTCATGCTCGAAGTAGAAGAAAGCTTTTTTACACCCACATGCCTTATCAAATTATTTCCTAGAAAATTGGATGTGATCAGTGTTACATGGAGCTGTTTGAAGCAGAGGCAGAAGAGTTCCCTCACTTCAGCCAGCCCAGACCACATCTCTGTAAAAGAGATGAGAAGTCTGTTAGAAGATAATTCTTATTCTCCTGTAGTGTTAGCTCTGGGTTTAAGGGGGAAAAAGAAATGTGCTTGAAATTTTGTTGGAGTGGTTTGTTAGGTGTTTCATTTGAGGGCAAAAAGGGCAGGAAACAGGGAAGGAAATGGTTTTTTTTCTGTGTTGGGTGAAATGTGTACATTGCCATGATTTGAGGGATTGGAATGTATTCATTGTTTCCTCCTGCTTCTAACACTTTTTATCTCTTCATTGGAGATGAGGAACAATAGGAAAGGTTTGCTTCCAGAGCCAAATCCAGTGCAGATCATGAAAAGTTTCAACAATCCAGCAATGCTGCAGATGCTGCTGCAGCCCCAGCTGCGTGGCCACACTGTTAAACCTGGTAAGCTGCTCTCAAATAATGCAAAATTAAACCCTGTTCTTAGTGCTGCAAGGCTTTTGCAAAGGAGAGAAGTAGAAATAATGTTTAAAATCTGTGCAGGCAGTGAGTTTGTGCAGATAATTTCACATTTTCTGAAAGCAAAAGCAAGAGGTGCTCTGCTACACTCTTGTGTTTGGGTAAAATCCAGTGTTACCTACAAATATCCTTGTATTAACTCTGTGGGCTCTGAATGTTCGTGTTAGAAACGGTCTTTTGCAAGACTTTGGTAAGCTGAAATCTGATTTTAGATCTGAATTTTGCAGCCTGAGTCTTCCTCCTGTTGCAGACTATTTATTACAGCACTAGCCAAAACCATGGCTGTGTTCTCATTGGGAAGTGAATGAACAGAACCCCCAATTTAATCACATTTCAAATGGTGGAAGTGCCCAGAACAGGAGCCAAGGGAGAGCTGAGAGTGTGGTTACAAAGACACCCAGAAAAGGGGTGGGAATTGAGCACTTCAGGGAAGAAGCACTTGAGCTAAAGCTGAATTTAAAGCACTTCAGATAAAGCTGTGGCCTGGAATCAGCTCAGGAGGGAAACTCTCAGGTGTGGAGGAGCACCTGGAGGGGACCTTTGAGCTCTCACATCCTGGTATTTGTACACCAAAAGGTTTCATAACCTTTCCCAACCTAAAGGAGTCTGTCATTGCCTTATACTCACCTTTGTACACTTGGAAATTCTCTGGAAAGCAAATTTTAAAATAATTCTAAAGATTTTTACTTGCCTAATTTGTAAAATACACATTTTTTGTGTGTGTCTGTGTGTTTCTAAAACAGTTCTTGGAGCATCTGCAGGTTTACCTCACCTCATAAATTCAGCAGTGGGCCCACCTTTTTTGCAGTTGAATAAAGTTCATCAGGTATGTGAGAAAAGAATTTTCATCAGAAGAGGTATTTGGGGAGATCTGAACTTGAGAAATCCTAAAGTTTTATGGAATTACAGCTAAAATCAAGAGTTCTTGTTAAAGCTGTAAGGAAAGTTATGGGATGGGGGAGCAGGCAGTGCTAACTATCCAAAATCGAGTTATTTGATCTAAATTTCTGACTTAAAACCTGCCAGTGTAGACAAAACTTGTCATTACTGGCAGAAAAATCCTCTCATGGGTTTATCTCATTCAAACCAACAAGTTCAGCATCCTTTTCTTCCTTTTAAAGCTTTGCAGGGACTCAAATGTGCTGAATGTGCCGTTAAGAAATAGTGGTTTGCAGATGTTATTTCTTACTCAAACCTCCCCCAAAAGTTCTCCTGTAATTCCAGATGGGCACCAGAATTCCTGAGAGATGATGGGAAGGATCTTTGGGATGAGTTTGTGTTAGAAATTGAGAATTAAAATATGCACCCACAACCAGAACTTGAGCTGAGCTGCTCTGCCAGGAGCCAAAAATTGAATTTAACATTCGTGGTAGGGATTTACACGAATACTTACAAGGGACTGGGATCCATCACTTGGCTTTACTGTTCCTGATGTTTCAGAAATTCCCATTTAAAAAATAAAATCCCCTTCAGCATCGATTATTTCTGCTGTTCTTTTGGCAAACACAGGCTTAGGAGATCTTAAAAAACCCAACTAAAATGCAGAAATACTCTTTATGTTAAATATATTGAGTTTTTATTTTTTCTCTTAAAAACTGGTAGATGAATATATTCATTTTGAATAGATGCTGCTTAATTTTGCCCCATCCAATGAGTTGCTTTCATCCATATTAAAAAAAAAATCATTCTTTGGTTTTTTTGGGTTTTCTTTAAAAATATAAATTACATTTTCAAGTGGTCTGTTTAAGTTCCTGCTGTTCTCTCTTCAGCCTGTGCTTCCTTGGAAGGCAGTGTGAGTGTTTGGTGCTCACAGCTGGAGCCAGGGATGTTTTCCACAATTAACAGTGGGATTGATGATGATCCAAAGGTTTTTCCAGTGGTTTTTGGCTTGGGAGAGCTGCAGCCAAACAACTTTGAGTTTCCTCTGTCCAGAGACTTAAAAATCTCTTTCTCTTCCTGGCAGCTTCCTGTCATTTAATGAGCTCCAAACCTGAATTTTCTAAGGATTTGATCCCAATTTCTTCTGTAAAGCAGATTTTTCTGTTCTTGGGTGGTTTCTTTTGGGGTATTCTCTAAAGCCAGAGAAGCAGGTCACTGTTTGATTTTTATTGACTTGAAATTCAGTGTAGTCACTGAAACACCTCCCCAGTGACTGATTCAGGTTTGTATTTTATATTCAGGGGTTTCTAAAGGAACATAATGAGAAGAAACAGTTAAAAATAATTATTAAAAAAGGATTCAGTACAGGGCATCTGGTGCTTTTGCACTCAGTAATTTTCCAACTCGAGGTAGCCTGATTTTCAACTTATTTCTCTTAATTTCTCTCAGTTATAAATTATCCTGTGCCAAAATAATGCATTTTCAGCTTTCTCAGGGATGTTTTTCCTCAGCCATCCAGCAATTTATTGAATCTTTATAAATCCAAAGCCTTTCCTCTGAGGATTCTGACCAAACTGATTTTTCCACTCTTTTATTTCTGAAAAGTTTTGCAATTGGACCACTTGGCTTTGTTGCTGGAGCCAAGTCTGGAAGGAACAGTCCCTGGCACTGGTGACAATAAACAGCCCTGGATAATTTCTCCTGGAAATCACTGAGAAAATTCAAAGAGATGCATAACTAATCTAGATATGGCACATCTTGGTTTGAAAAGGCACATTTCTGAGGCCAGAAGATCATATTTTAGGCATAGAGGGTTTTTCCTTAGGGAATTAACCCAGAGACAGCAGCCTGGGCTTGGAAATATTTGGGAGGTGTTTTGCAGCCTGCATTCCCCTGCTTTTGGTGATCTTTCCTATAAAAAAAATTAAAGAATGGTGTACTTGGCATGATCACAGTGTCCTGTATATTTATTTTTGGACAACAACCTATAGAACAATCTATATTTTACTGGCAGATGCTGCTGTCAGACAGCTCCAGGCCTGTAGCATAAATAATAATGTCTTTTACAGTTTATTTTAAGCCTCAGTGCTGGCCAGAGCTCATAATGCTGAATATACCAGTGGCAGAGTCTGGATGTGGTGCCCCAGAGTTATTAATTAAGTGGCTCAGTTCTGGTGGCAAACTGACCCAGAATATTTTCAATGAACAATGTGAATATTTTATACATTTGCCAAACTGCAGGCACTGTGATTTGTCAGGTTTTAATGGCTCTGGAGCAGGATTTCATGTCAATTGTTGTGGGGCGAAACAGATCTGGGTATTTCTCTGAAGCAAAATGAGTTCTGGGCAGGAAATTATCATTTTCCTTTGCTGTCTTAACTCAAAATCTGAAATTTCTTGGAGCAGTACTGTGTGAAAATGTTTCAAGTTCTCCCTGGCTGCCAACTAAACCCTTGTTTTAATCCTTTCTCAGAGCTCACTTCTGGGGAGCACCTCTAACCTGCTGCTGCAGAGCCCTGCTCACCTGCCCCTGCCCCAGCAGCAGCTCCTGAAGATGGAGAACATGCAGGCAAACAGTGTAAGGCCCTCCCTGCAACTCTGACTCTCTTTGGGCAGTCTTAGAACTGCTAAAATAAATCATTTTTATCATCAGGTGGCCCTGCCCGTGATCCTTAAGGTCTCCTCCAACCCAACCCACTTGATGGTTCTGTGTTAATTGAACAGATTAGTGGAGCTGAAGAGGTTGAGAATGTGGAAGTTATAAAAAGTAGCTATGAGCAGATTATTTTAATCATTTACACAGTTTTCTCTTCTTCCTTTTAGAAACCAGGTTTGCTGGGAGAACCTCCAACAATGCTCCTGCAGACAGTGCTGGGGATAGGGGTGATGCCAGCAGTGAGCTCAGGCCTGGCAACACGAGGAGAAGCTCTCAAGTGTAAATGACATTTTGTTTCATCCCAGATCAGTAGAAATGCCCAATTTCACATTATGCACCTGACTTTCTCCCTGTGTAACCAAAAGCAGGTTGTTAAATACTCTGCTTGCTCAGTTACTGCCATTTTTTGTACCCTTGGAATGTGCTTTTATTTAGGGGTGACATTCTGGGGGGGGGTTTCAAAGCAGGTAAATGTGAGTTGCTTAAGAGGCACCACAAATTTACTATTTGCCTTCATTTTATTAAGAAATGAGTTTTAATAACCAGCCTGTGATAGATGTTAATTTGGAATGCAAATTTCTGTGCTGCTGCTGCCCTCAATATGGATGAGGAAAGATCAGTTGGATACTGGGGGTGTTCACCTGGAGAGGAGAAGGATCCAGGGAGAGCTCAGAGCCTAAAGGGGCTCCAGGAGAGCTGGAGAGGGACTGGGGACAAGGGATGGAGGGACAGGACACAGGGAATGGCTGTAATTTGAGAGAAGGTCAATTTAGATGGATATTGGGGAGGAATTCCTGGCTGGGAGGGTGTGGAAGGCCCTGGAATAGAATTCCCAGAGCAGCTGTGGCTGCTCCTGGATCTCTGGAAGTGTCCAAGGCCAGGCTGGAGCACCCTGGGGCAGTGGGAGGTGTCCCTGCCATGGCAGGGGTGGGTTTTAAGGTCCCTCCCAGTGCAGACCATTCCAGGATTTTCTGATCCTCTTTCCTCCACTGATCCCTGAGTTCTGCAGTCCTGGACATGCCCTGAGTCTCAGCAGTAACCAGGAGCAAGGAAAAGGTTGCCAGGGGAGGGCAGGAAGCTCTTCTGAATATCCAGATTTTCATTTTGGAGAACACTTTCCAGCTCTTCAGTTAAAATAATTCTGCCTGATGCCAGTTGAGGTGGGGTTTCCCCCTGTGTTCCCATCCAGCATCCTCTGGGATGTTGTTCCCAGCTTTTTTCTGCAAATGACAGGAAGCACTAAGTAAGTTATCACAGGGAATGTTTAGAAAAGGCAGAGTTTTATTGAATCAGCTTGAAATTGAGTTGTTTGCCTGTGGGATGTTAAAAGAACAAAAACCAGTGAAGCAGATGTGGAATTATTCTCCTCCTCCCTCAATAAACCCCCCAACCAAACCCTGTGTGATAAATCCCATGTAACAGCAAAGTTTCTCCATTTATGGCTGCCTGCAGCATCTAACCCAGCTCCCATTCCAGCAGCAGCAGGGATGGGCATGCTGCCATTCTTCCCAAATCAGCACATTGTTGGACAAGCTCTGCCCGGGCCAAACAATGCTCCAGACAAAGCCACAGCCGAGGCCGTGCCGGGGGCTCAGCCCTTCCCTCAGGCCCTGCCCTCCGGAGCTCTGCGGGCTGCGCACTCCAAAGCACCCAAAAACTCCGACTCAAGCCTGGGGGTAAGGAGCCTGCAGCACAAACACTGCCTCTTCTTCAGCCTGGTTTGTTTGCCTCCTCCTCCTCCTTCCTCCCCTTTGTTTTGACTGCAGTTGTATCTCCCCTGGATTGCTGCATGCCAGGAGCATCCTGGAGATGTCTTAAGGTCATTGCAGTTCTGGATAATGGGGAGAGAACAATGCTGCTCCTTGGTGGTCCAGCTGAAGGAACAAAGGAATCTCCACAGTGCTGGAGGGCTTTTTTTTCCATGTGTTTGCCTCATAGTGTTTGATGATGAAATTCCTCTCTTTTAAAGGCCAAAAATTGAATTTGGTGGTGAATCAGGAGCAGTTCTGGTGGGGAGGAGCTTTTGGGTTTCCAGGTGTTTGTGTGTGTGTGTGTGTGTATAAATTTCCCACTATAAATTCCCAAGTTTTTAAAATATTATTTATTCCCTTGAAGTTGAGGTGTGAGAGGAGATGTGATGGGATTTAAGTGGTCTCATTCTTCCAGAATTTTTTTCTGCCATTAACCCAATCTACCTTTTTTGCATTATACATAAATATTTTGTCATTGATGGGGAAACATGCTTAATTCAGATCATGATTTTCCTAACATTTGGCCTTTATTTCTTTGTGTTTCCAAGTGAAAAGAGTTGATTTTGTCTTGGCCATGTACTTAATGTTCACTCCCCGCATCTGGAATTGTTAAGAGTGATTATTATTCCTTCACTTGCATATAAAAGGTTTTCTTTTGTTTGTTTGTTTTGTAATATCCTTTAGGAACTTGCAGTCTGAAGAGAAACATTCCTACAAAAACTATTTCCAAGAAAAAAAAGTGCAGGCAATGTGTCCAGATTGTTGTCCACAGGATTGACTTCAAAAGTTTCATTTTATTACAAAAGTTGCATTTAGAAGTTTCATTTTATTTCAAAAGTTGCATTTAAAAGTTTCATTTTATTTCAAAAGTTGTATTTCAGAAGTTTTTTTTCTAAGACCCTGCTGGGCCACTTAACCTCCTTTCTGATCAATTTTATATGAATTTAATGCAAACTGTCCTGTCCATTTTTCAGACTCCCTTGAAAAAACAGACTTCTCTTCTTGGGGAACCCCCAAAAGAAATTAGGCTGAGCACCAACCCCTACTTGAACTTGGCAAGTGTTTTGCCTGGAATCTGTCTGCCAGGTAAGCAAACATTTCATGGATTTCACTGCAGATTTCCCCAGCCAGAGTGTGGCAAAGATTTCTTCTGTTTGCCTGGTAAATCCAGTGACCACAGCATTTTATCCTCAAGGAAATCTTGTAGTTTCTTTTAAAATTGCAAAGTAATTTCTCCTGATGGTTAAACAGGGTTAAATTTAAATTAATTAAACAGAGGAATTGAGCCCACAAACTTCTAGAAGCCTTTCAGTCATTAATAGCACTGATCAATTTGGGGCACAGCCTAACCTGAAGAGGCAAATTCCAGTTTTAATGCTGGAATAGAACCTAATTTGTGTGTTTTTTCCAGGCCAGGTGTTTATTCAAGCTGTGTTTTTTGTGTTCCCAGCAGCAATTGCCAGCAAAGCCTCCAGTCCTCCACAGCAGACCAGCCTTCCAAACAATGTCATGGATGCTGCTGTGTCTCAGGGAACTGCATCACAACATGCAATGGAAAATTATTTCAGCTATTCCCAGCAGCCTGGGGAGTACCCACAGGTAGGAATTGTCCCCTGGAGCCTCTGGGATTCTCCCAGAGCTGCTCCTTCTTTTCTCTGGGTGCTCTTCCCTGGCACCAGGAATCACTCCTGGGCTTTTCCTGCCTCCCCTTGGGCTGAGCCTCTCCACAGACACTTTTTCAGTGTTCAGAGCAGGTTTAGCACAAAGAACATTCCCTGCTGGAATCACAGCCCTTGAAAAATTGCTTCTTGGGAGCCTGAGCTTGGGGCACTCACTAAAAAATCACCACCTCTGCCTTGGCTTTTGTCTGCCTGAAACCTGGGTTGTTTTTTTTTTTCCTCTTTGCCTTCCCCAGAAGTTTTTAAGTCTTGAACTTTGGCTGGATGCCAGGGAAGAGAGCTCTGCCTCCAGTTCCTGCACAGCTCAGGGGATGTTTGCCAGCTGCTTTCAGTGCACAGGATGTGCTCCCCATGTGCCCCACGTGGTGATCAGAGCAAGGCTGTGAGGTGCAGGGTCTG
>VZRX01003755.1:2779-13678 GCA_013398075.1 Notiomystis cincta
GCTGTCCGTGGGAAGGAGGGAGGGGCTGGGGGGAAGAAGGCTTGTTTTACTTCTCATTATCCTCCTCTGATTGTGTTAGTAAGAAATTAATTTTTTGCAACTTAAGTTGAGCCTGCTTTGCCTCCCTGCTTTGCCCTTGAAGTGTTTCTCCCGGTCCTTATCTCACTCATGAAACATTCGTTAGTTTTTTTCCTTCTCCCTCCTGTGTCCAGCTGTGACAGGGGAGGGTGAGTGAGCAAATCTCGTGGTGCCTGGCATTTGGGCCAGAGTCAAACCACGATAAACTACTGCTCCTTGAATTTTTTTTTTTTTTTTTTTTTTTTTTTTTTTTTTTTTTGTGTTTTTTTTNTTGTTTTTTTTTTTAATTTAAAACACAGTAGAAATTAATTATTCTAGATTCCTATTTCAGAGAGATTGTGAATTACAGAGCTTTTAATTTCATATATACTTTACACCTATGGTCAGAGGGGAAAAAACATCAATTGGTCAGAGAGAAGAATATTTCCATTTCTTTCTACATTCATTTTGTTAACCAGAAAAATTCTTCTTGACATGTAGAGCAAGACAGTTCATTCAAATAAGATTTGAGTGAACACTTGTGTCATGATTGAATGGTCACTTAAAGAATCACCTGCAAAGGTATCAGTGAATATGAGCAAATAATATAAAAGCAAAATCATGAGAGGGTTCATTGGCAAGGTTAACTCTACTTTCTAGATGTTTGAGACACACTGAGAAAAGCAAACTAAATTCTAAAATCAATCAATCCAAAACCAGAATCAATCCAAAAATGTCTGTGTGGAGGGGAGAGGGAGAAAAGAGCGAGAGTAGGAAAGGGTCAGGATAATAAGGAATATAAAATTAAGACCCCCTGTGCTAAACTGTTTTATTTTTAACAATGTGAATAGAAGAATTGTGTTGCAGAACCACCTCTGCAGTAAGCATATCAGAAGTGCATTTGATTTATTCTGTAATTGCAGTGAATCTAAACTTTATCATGCAGATAATTTCTCTATAATGTGGTAGTCTGTACCTCTAGAGTATTATTTCTCTAAAGGTCATTTGTGTCCAAAACGGAATGCTTCCAAGAATATGAATTTTAGATGTGGTTTCACTTCAAGTCAATATTCAAGTTTAAAAAGAAAAGAAAAAAAAAGAAAAGCAAACCAAAACTTGTGTGTTTTTCTCACAGTTCTTGACTAATAAAACAGTCCTATAGTAGTTCCATAAGAAAAGGAAGGGCAGTTTTATGCTATGCACTTCCTTAATGCTGAGACCCAGTCATGCCTTTTAAAATTAAAACCTGATTTACCAAGAAACAACAAAAATGGTAAATTAATTATAAGTAAATATTTTTTACCTTTCCAAACCTAGAAATGGCAGAATTTTGCCTTTGGGAAAAACTGCTAACTTATCACAAACTCTTCTAAAATATGATTATAGCAGCCCCTCCTTCTGAAACGAATTTTAAATGACCTTTCTGCAGAATTAAACACTTGACAAATGTCTCCTAATATCAGTTCAAAACAAATCTTGATGAGTAACTAATTCCACTGAATTGTGTATGGTTGTTTAGTTGAATAAAAGAATCTTTCTGTAAATGTCAGAATTAAATAAGGAATAGTAAAAATTCCCATTCAGTTTTTAAGAGTGAGTTGCTACCGATTTATGAAGTTTAAAAATCCTGTTTTATTATAATGCAAATATTAGAATTATCTTCTATGGAAAAGAAAAATACTGTTTTTTTATGAAAAAAAATGAGCAGGCTTTTATAATAAAGTAATTACATATCAGACTAAATACAAACACACCTTGTTTCCAAAATCAGCCTCAATATTTGAGTGATAATCTTCTAAAACTTTAATATATTCAAAGTTATAATCCGTAGAATCAAGAGTATTTTTAATCTGTATATAGCTAAAGGAAGATAAACCATGATGTAAACTATAAAACTATTTAAACCTTTCTGATACTTGTCTGTGACAAGGCTAATGCTTTAACGGAAGTAGTGGGTTAAACAAATACAGCTTTTTTCCTTGTTTTCAGTGCTGGATGACAGTATAGAATTTCCCCTGTCAATCTTGCATCTCTTGTTCAGTTTTATCACTTTTATCTGGTAGCTTACCAAATTCCTAGTTGTGCTGAAAACTTCTCAGTGCATTAATTTGCATAGAGAGGCTTGTAGGATTGTTGTTTGTAAGAGAAAAACCTAGCTGTTGTCTTTCATTTAGACATACTCTTTGATATATAATGAAAGGAAGGTAAACTTGGGTGTAATTTTTACTTTTTGAGTGTTTATCTCATGGGCTGAGATAAAGACAGTTTAAGGAAAGACAAAAGCCAGGCACACAAGCAAAGCAAAACAAAGATTTCCTTCAGTACTTCCCATTAGCAGGGTTCAGTCATCTCCAGGAAGGCAGAGTTCCACCACCTGTAATGATGACTTGGAAAGATGGGAGAGAATTGCTCCAAAGGCCTGCCCTTCCTGTTTCTTCCCCCAGCTTTCTACACTGAGCATGACACTGTATGGTAGGGTAGTGAAGAGGTTTTCAGCATCAGTTAACAATGTCATTTGCAGTTCCTGAAGACACCAGGTTGGTACAGATTAGTATTTGGTGACTGATACTACTTTATTTTACAA
The DNA here is from genome assembly GCA_013398075.1 of Notiomystis cincta. NCBI lineage: Eukaryota > Metazoa > Chordata > Aves > Passeriformes > Notiomystidae > Notiomystis > Notiomystis cincta. Next base: position 5,421 of record VZRX01003755.1, read on the forward strand.
AGCGCATGCTCTTCTAGGATTTCTTCACCACCTACTGGACTTAATTTTTGCATTGTGGCTTCATTTTTACTCTACCCACATTTTAATGCAAGAAAAAAAAAACTAAAATGAAGGTTTTCCTATATGCTGTATTAACACATTTTTTTTTTTTCTTTTGTCATTAATTATAGAATTATCTCTTTTTCAGAGTACTTTACTCTGGATCTAATTAATTGATACATGAAATAATTTCTTTCAGTTAATTTAAAAACCTATAAAAGTTTACTTTCATTTTCTTTATACCACTGCTACTCTGATTTTTTTCTTGTTTTTCAGTAAATCTTATTATTCATATTCAGTGTAGTGCTTCAGCTTTGAATAGTTGCTTGCGAAGATTTATAATCACTACTGAAATGTTTGGAGCCTTACTCTTTACTTACTGTCTATGTAGTCTTTATAACCACTGGAACCTTTTTTTTTTTAAGAACACAACCTTTTTCCATACCAGCTAAATAATAAGAGGCCTTAAAATTACATTAACGTGTAATGTGATGTAGGAAATCTAGGTAAGATAAGCCATGTGCTAACATCAAATTTATTTTATATCTGAAAATTGTAAAATACCTCAAAATCAAGCATGAAATTTTTTCCTTTGAGTAACCATAGAAGATGTTTGTAATATAATGTATGTGTATTTTCAATATAAGCTGAAAATATGTTTTATTTTCAACTTTCTGAAAAGGGGAAAATATTTGCAAAATTTTTCCAAAAAATTAAACTGAAGAATTTCAACCAAGTACTGTAGCTAGGAGTGAAAATGAGTTTTGTAGCTAACTCCATTATTGGAATATCTCCATTATTGCTTGGCTTTCTACTACTATATGTTTTATATCATTTATATGCGACTTGAATCCATATTCCCTGTGGTAAACTTCATCATGTATTAATCCCAAGCAACTATGATATGTCCCATATTTAGTTAGATATACTAAGATGAGCAAAGCTTACTATTCAGCAAAGAAATTCATCTGTTATGATTTAGAGAAATAATGTTGCCTCTTTCAGTGGGACTGTGTTTTCATTCTTAAAAGAAAGTTTTGGAAGCCCTGTATTGATCTCACAGTTAATGTAAGAGTAATCTTAAGGAAGAAAAATTGCTGTGAGATCAATAAAGTCAATATTCGCCATGAAGTTGTATATAACTTGGGTTTGCATCCAAAATGCTTTAATCTTGTATGCTAATGTAATTATGACTACTACAAAGTCTCACCTTAAATTTCCGAAATCAAAGGACTATTCCAGTGTATTGAGTTTTTATGTTGAGTGCTTTAAAAAAATACTCCAACCCCAAAATATACTAATGTTGTGAATAATCTAGTAATACAGTAAAGACTGAAAGACCTCTCCTATGGAAAATACATTCAGAGATGTGGCTGCAGAAGGCTGAATGACGATTGAAAGGATGATGTGATGTGCTCAGAAGTCAGTGAGGTCATAATGACTTTTATTTTTGTCTCACACTTTCATCCCTACTGAGGGAAAACACAAAAATCTGAGACACTTCAGACCAGATAACTATTCTTGTCATAATTTAAAGGAGTCATGAAGCTGGTGAATTGATGACCAGAAGATCATCCTGTTTAGGGAGATCTGCATGACTTTGGGCTCTTACAGAAGGTCCTAAATCATGTCAGTTCTAGCCTTACACTCCTGATATGAATGTTAAATGAAACATGATTTTTGACACTGGAGGTTTTTGCGGGCAGAGTAAATTAACAGAAATTAGCAATGCTGTTGAATTCTTTTGCTTACCTTTAATCAACATAGATGTAGCTATGTAACTCTATTATCTGAGGCAGTTGCTCCTGGTTATTTCATTGTCGTAACAAGATTCAGTGACAATTAACTTAGTTTGAAAATTATAGGTTCCAGGGGATATAAATCTGAAAATGCCATATTGTGATCAAGAAAAACAGTGCACAACTTACTAACAGAAAATAAACATCTGAGATGTTACTTTTCAGTTTAAAATCATATAAAATTCTCAGGATACAATGATATGTAATTTTAAGTGGTTTCATTTAAATTTTCCTAAATATAGTGGTCGCTAGGCTGATTTGGAATACCATTATGCCACTGTGCTTCCTGGTCTGCAGTTTAAATGAGGTTCCAGGTTTGTAGTTAGTTTCCACTGAGCTTGTGCAACAAAACCAAACCAACCAACCAACCAACCAACAAATGAACCAACAAAAAGTTCCTTATTGTAATGCAGTTCTTTCCCAAATCAGTGTAGAAGTCATTGTGAAAAGACCCCATAATTTAAAATGGGCTGCCATCCACTGCTTTTCTGCCCTTTGTGGTGATGTGTGTCTTCTATTTGAACTTGAACAACAAAAATCTATGGCAGTCAGAATCCTATGTTCATACCTTCCTGAGACAAAGAATTTTGGTATCTAGGGTACATTTTCTTCAAGTCATGTCAAAAAATGGTGAATAAAATGTTGACAAACAATATCCTGAAATCCAGTTCTATTCAACAAGATATTTCTCTGCCATCCATTCTTAGAAATGCAGTTAAAAACAAAACAAAACAAAACAAAACAAAAACACAAGGAAGAAAGGCATATTTTTCACATTATAGATTTATTCTTTCATAGTTAGCTTTCCATTATTTGGTATGCTATAAGTCACTTTAGTTGAGTTGTTTGGGAATGAGGTTTCAAAAAATCTCTGATTAATAGTTTTGATTAATACTTTAGTTACTAAAAGTGTTTATTAGGAAAAAGAAGAGAAGAAAAACGAAAAAGAATTATTTTCCTACTTCCTACAAAAATGTTTTGGAAAAATGTAGAATTAACTGTGTGTAACACTGATGGTACTCTTTTTTCTTTTCACTCTGTGCTGTATTGTACTAATATTATCCTCATAAACCTAAATACTAATTTCAATGTATGCCTACACACCATAAAACAAGTATTATTTTGAGATCCACTCTTCAGTGGTTTGGACTTGTATTAGGGAGTTCCCTTATTCATTTCATGTGCTAAAGCAATGGGAAAATGCATATAACAAAATGGTTAATGTCCTTTCTCTGGGCTAGACTGACTTGTCAAAACATGATGCCACTGTTTTTCTTCGGGTAGATTTTAATGCAGTGCCAGATGCACAGGCAGCTTCAACTATGCTTGTGAAGAAATTAAAGTCCTTATTGTAAGACGACTTTATTATTAATCTTATTATTATTACCATTACTCAATCACTGTTGACATCATAAAGCTAAGATATCATAACTTAAAATTGTCTGCAGTCCCCTGTTTTACTTACATGTATGGTTTAATTCCCTCCACTTTATTGTATTACAAGCAATAATGCCACCAGTCTTATAAGTGATTTTGCTGTACGAAGACATCCAAATGTCTTACAAATAATTTTGTCTCTATATTTCTTCCATGTTGTTATCATTACACTAGTATTATTACACTAATAGCAGTTGCAGTAGTATCTGGTTATTCAGATAGAGTTGTGCCAAAATTCAGTTTAACAGAGAAAATTATTTGGGAGGATTTTCAGGTAAATGTCCCAAAGAAATATGGCATGAAGTAAAACTTTCACTGCTTTGTCTTGAGCCAGGTGGAGTAAATTTGCAAAACGTATGAGTTATGGAAAGGAACATATCTTCCTTTGTCTTTATTCCTGGGACACAGTTGTGCATTGAACCAGGAGTGGAAATTTGCCTCCTGATAATTTTCCTATTCCTTCTAATCTTTACTCCTCTTAGATCTGGTCAGTGTCTATTGGGTTTCACATAAAATATTGATTTGTTTTATTTTAGAGAGGAAATAATTTTTGAGGTATTTAAGACAAACCTCAGTATAACTCCTAGAGAAAGGTTGTATCCATTCTGGATCTCCACTCACAGAAGAAGTTGCTAGGTTTTGTCCCTGTGAAGTCTGCCTTTTAAGGGTTTTTATTTGTGGAATCCACCCCGGTATTTTAATGTTTGTTATATTATTGTAGAATATTTTCTCTTGGGAAGCATGGAAAAGACATCACTTACTCAAAGATTTTTTTATCTCAACAAAGAACTCTGTTTACTGGACTGCAGCCAAAACCTGCAGGACATTTTAGAGTGTGTTTGTGATGTAGCATAATGTAGGTCACCTCAAATTCTCTCCCACCCCAAACAGATTAAATGGATAGTCACACATAGATGTTTTTAATCTTCCATAGTGAACTGATAAATACTAAATAACCCATCCAGTGCAAAAGACGTGTGGTATCACACTCCAGTCCAAGAGATTGGAGGCTGTATTAGCCCTTTGGAGCAAGGAGCTGTTCACTACCTAGGGAAGTAGATATGTCAGTCAGCCTGGGAAAGATAGAACTGTGTATTTAAGGAAGTGGAATAAACATTATTTTAGTTATGAAGAGTGGTCATCTCAAGCAGGGCATAAAAGGAAATATGGGAGGAAAAACATCTTTCTGAATCCTTAGGAGACTTGGAAGATGAGTTTGCCTGTAAGAATTAGTGAAGCACTCAGAAGGGGACACCACAGTGTCTTCATTAATGGAGGAGCTCTCTCCAGCTGTTGTTTTCTGTGGCAAAAAGTCCTGAACAGGCAACTGTGGTTTATAAGGACTGAATAGCAAAGTAATTGAGCAAAAAATTGAGACAAACACAAATCAAAAAATAGTGATTGTTTTCTGATGTTATGGCCTTTCACTTTTCATAAGAAATTTTACAAATTCTTTCTTTATCTTATGTCTTAATTGAAAGTGAATTTGATGAGTTTGAAAGTAGCTGGATAAGAACTAGACACTATTTGCCTGTACAGGTAGTTTGGAATGTTAGGTCTCAGAATAATTCTTCCAAAGCATGCAGAAGGTAATAGTGTGTGCCTTCACTCTAGGTGAAGGGGCAAGTGGGAAAATATCACCAAAAATGAAAGAGAAGAATGTTCCAGCAAAACATAATAATTGAGAGTGCACTGTAGCATGCAGTGACATGCAATGAGGTGTGCAAGCTTAAGCATCAGGATTTGTAAGGAGTGTGTAATATTCCTGCTGTAAGTATATATACTTTTTTCTTGTTGTTGCACACTTACACAACATGATAGACAAATATAAAAATTATATGGAGATTTTACCTCTGCTTAAAATTTTCTATTTTCAAAGTACTTCTCATTTTTATTAGAAAATCAATAAAGCAAGTTTGCACGGGTATTCTTTCAAATAGAGCACTCTGTGTAATTCTAAATTTATCATGCTTTTTTCTCTGATGTTCCTAATTTTCTTTTTTTTTATGTTTCCATTGCATGTTGAATTATACCAGATTTGATCATGCATGCCAGTGAAGCTGTCAGCCAATTACATTGTTTGTTATACGTGATGATACCAGAACTTAGTAGATTCCAAATATTATGAAAAAAGAAAGTATTACTCTTTGTGGTCCATGCATGTCCATGCATTCTAAAAGTCTCTTAATGCTGGTATTCCTTACTGGTATTTGCAAATTATAAAGTGATTAAAAAACTTGTCAGGGAAAAGGAATTGTATTTGGACTTTGATGAAGTTGTAATGAAAAGTTCTAGTGGAAGAAACCACTTTCATAAAGGTCTGGATATGATGTAAGAAGACAAATTGGTGTAACATACTGGTTTGGTCTACTGCAGGATTTTAGCTCAGTCTGTAGGATTCAGATCAAACCTTAAAATTAAAAATTTACTAATAATCAGAAGGTGTAAATGGCATACTAATTAAAAATCAATCATAAAAGCACTTCTGATATTACATACTTAAATAACTCAGTCATTTGAGGTATTGCTGGGTAAAATTTTGATTAAAGAAATATCTTCTGTGTTATTAATATAGGAAATCTTAGATTCCATAAAAGGTGTCTCAATGCCAATCTCAAAGTATGTAGGTGTAACTAAGGTAAGATCACTGGATTGAGCTTTACTTAGAAGGATGCCTGAGAGATGGGTACCTCATTTAGTCCTGTTTTGTCTGCAACAAATGCTGGAATAAAAACTGCATGCTACTAATAATAAAATTACTTGGATGAAGAGATAGACTGTCTCCTCAGCAAGTCTGCTGATGATACAGAAATAGGATGAGTGCACCTGGGGTGGAATAAACCGAGACACCTGTACAGGCTGGGAGCTGACCTGCTGGAAAGCAGCTCTGTGGAGAAGGACCTGGGGTTCCAGTTGGACAACAATTTGTCCATGAGCCAGCAGTGTGTCCTCTGAGGCCAGGAAAGCCAGTGGGATCCTGGGGGCATTAGGAAGAGGTTTGCCAGCACTTCATGGCAGGTGACCTTGTTATGAAGTCCTGGTGAGGCACATCTGGAGTCCTGTGTCCAGTTCTGGGCTGCCCAGAACCAAGAGAGACACAGAGCTCCAGCAGACCAAGTGCAGCAGAGGACTGTTAAGCTGATCAGGGAACCGAGACTTCTCTCTTATCAGGTGTCGTGGTTCTGGCCAGGATAGGACTACTTTTTGCCAGGAGGGGACATGGCCAGGACCCAGAGGTTGTTCTGTACCACCTCACATCATCTTCTGGGGATGGGGGAAGGGGCCCTTCCATGTCAGGTAGCCTGACAGAGAAAGTTTTTGGGTGTTGACAGCGGTTTCCACTGAGGGTGTGCAATTGCAAGTGAATTGAAACTATCTTTTCTTGTTCTTTATCATTAGTATTGTTACTGTTACTGTTCATTGTTTTATCATGTTTCTGTTTCCACAGCAGATTGGAAAGAAATCTGATCTAATCATGTTTTGGTTTAGGTCCAGAGTCACTGGCCACAATGTCACTTGGTCTCTTCATGGTACCTAATCCTGTAAATATGCCTGCATGTGCACCATGTGCTCCTCCTGATGTTCTTTTTCAGAGCAGGGAGAAGGATCACAACTGTTTTTTTGCTGTACTGTGTGATACCAGCCTGTAACGTGACAACATTGGGGCAATGAAGGTAGTTTGGAATGTGTATTCAGTGTTACTCTGCTATCCTTACCTTTGTGTTACCTTTGGGAATCCATTAATAACTGTACCCACTGGAAAGAACAAAAAAGCATGAATTTCACTCTCTTTTCTTCATTCAAGCCTGTTAGAACAGCTCTTGAGAATTCTGAATTTCCCATTGATGTTAAGGAAAGTGTGTTCTTGTTGCTACGTGTGCTGGGTTTCCTGAGTGTAGTTCACACGCATTTATGTCAATAAAAGAGTGACGAAAGAGTTTTTAGGGGGGTCTTTCAGACATCTGCCCATGAGGGTGGATGAGTAAGCTGGAAGATGCAAGAAAAAGGGCCAGCTTATGAAGGATTGTTCTGCTCCAGTGGGTCCAAAGTTCACCCTTGAAACACTACAGGACCCTGATTAGGTGGCAGAATATCTGAAAGAAAAGTGCTGTGACAGCTGCATTGAGGTGTGAAGTTATGCAACTTGCAGGGTCCTGGCTACTACTTTTCAGACATTGCTTGTTACTATGCAGCACCCTCAGTGGGAGGACAGGAAAGGAGACCAACAGGCAGCAAGGCCACTCAAACTGCGGCTGAACCAGAGGAACAACCCATGTCAGGAACAGTTGCTCCTGTTCAGAAAAAAAATTTCAGGAACAATTTTTGCGTGGTGAGGGATGAAGAGAAAGCAGGGCCCTCAGAACAGGAGGAAGTGGCAGGGCCAGAGACATCCACATGAAGTCTATTCTTGGCTGAGCTAAGGGATATGTAAGTAAATTTCAGCTGCCAATCAAATGAGCCTCAGGATCTCATGGTCCACGATAGGAAACTAGATGGTAGTGAAGCCAAGCAAATGAGATCCCTGTCCTGGGATATTGGCATTGACAAAGGGATTGGGAGGACGAAAAAAAAAGAGAAAAAAGATACTACTCCCTAGCAGTAAAGATATAAAATTATGGAGGGAAAAGGGAATTTACAACTGTAAAATACTGTTACACACTCTATGTATATGTATGAATTACTGGGACAGTAATTTGTACAGTCTGTAAGAGGAGTCAGTTTGGTATTGATGCTTGTAGTCCTGAAATGAATAAGTGCATACACTTTTTTCCTCTTTTCCTACAGTGCCATAACAAAGATTTTATCTATACTACCCTCAGCATTCTTGGGCCTCTTGAGTTCCATTTCTTGTCAGATACTTTCAAGCAGAGCAGAACTAGCACATGCCTTTGGAGGTGACAGTGAGGAGCCTGTTGCCAGAGTGATGGACTAAATGAGCGCGTGTTTGTAATTTAATTGTTTTGGGGTTTTTTGGGTTTTTTG
>VZRX01003755.1:17966-34277 GCA_013398075.1 Notiomystis cincta
TCTTTGATTTATTTGAATTTTAAAAAAAAAAAAAAAGGTGTATGCAACATATAATAGCTAAAAAATAATTTCATTAAAAATTTAAATAAGTGAAATTGTAATATGTTAATTTGTGTATGCTTTTGCGTTGGGATGATTTAATTTGATTTAGGAGATGTCATGAGAAAAGTTAATGTAATGCATGTACTTTTTAGATAATTATGAACAGAATATGATTTTTGCACATTAGCTTGTAGTAGCTAGGCACTATATGTTGACATTTGCTTATTTAGAGTAAAGTTACACTCAAATTGAAAAGCATTAAAATCTGTTAGTCTTTATTATGGGTGAAGCTGACAATTTAGATAAAGAAACTGTTGAAAATAAAATCAGTGCCATATATTCTTGATGTTTTCGCAGAAAAGAGAAGTTTTATGCCTGTAAATGAATCACGGTTTTTTCACTACATGGAAATTAAAATATACACTTATGCATTCTGAATAAACAAATTTCAGATTGTCTCAGTGTTCTGCTATTTTTATAGCTATTTTTATTTCAGCAAGCAGCTGCTTTGGTGAAAGAAACAAAATTTATTTGATCAACCATAATGTTAACTATTGTTAATGAAATTATTATTACAGGATGATATCCTATTTGAACTCCTTTGTTGTAGTTCATATGGCATGATCTATTTAATTTATAGTACCTATATATTAAAAATTTCTTGGTTTACTCTGGAATATGCATAATGGGATATTATTTGGAGCTGGAAGAAAAATGGTAGTTACATTTCATTCATGCATCACTTAAGAGTTTTATTCCTTTACAATGCCTCAGTTGCTTTATAAATTTGATTAAACTCACACTCGAATTATGGTAAATGGAAAAGCATGCCTTGTAAAACTTGAACAATTTTTCTTGAATAATAAGTAACATGTATTTTGTTTATATATTTCTTCTTTCACAAACCATTATTTGTTACCAGATTTTTGTGCATATTATAGAAACCTGTGGTTTTTTGTGGTTTTGCTATCTTTATGTATTGTTTAAAAAATATATATTTATCACAAAAAATGTAATAAATGCTGTATAATGGACAACTTTTAACTAAACCCCTTTGTTTTAAATCTCATGTTAGAGTAGACTACTTAAGTACTCCTCTAGGATAGAGAAACTGTGGAATATCACTAGGTATTCCCTACATTGCCTTCAGCAGCGAAATGTGTTCTGCTGTGCCGTGGAAGGCTGTCCAAGAGCAGTGAAGAGTCACTAGTAGCTTGTGAGAAAGCACTGAATTCAAACAGTGTTTCCATCATGTAGAATGCCTTCCAGTGTTGTAAGGGAAAGCACACAGAATTGTCACTCTGTAGACACTATTCTTTCATTTGTTTTTATTTACATTGAGAAGCAAGTTGATACTGACCATCTGGTTCTTGACAATTTTTACAAAGTGTTTTGATTTCATTCTGGAATTCACACTAAATTTTGAGTTAAATTGCACAATGGAAGTTGCCACAAGAACATATTTTAAGCTACATTTGCTAAGCAATAAAGCAGAAGTTCATATGAAGTCATTTTCCTGAAATAAAGCATAGCGACTGTTGTAAAAGAAATGTATAATAATTCAAGCTCTATCTGTTTGTGATACATTGCTCATTTCTCATATTGTGCAAAGGAAAAAAGCTGTATCGTAGATTGTTGGATTTTGGATAACACCTTTTTTTAATATTCAAAATTTTATGTGCCTTTCTATTATAAATGGAGTTTGACATAAACTATTATACAGTAAATGGTAAGTGCTCGTAGAGTTCTTCTGGGAATATCTCAAAGCAGTATATGTGTTTCACAAATACAAATGTATTAGACCATCTGGGTAGAATAATTCAGTACCACTTATTCCTTTCCAACATGCACATTAAAACGAAAAAAGGTGAAAAATGTGTTTGGCAGAAGCTAACATTACAAAGGCAGTTGTATCATCCATCCAGCAGAAATATACCTTCCTTTTTTATTTTGAATTGAAATTTGTGAAGATTTATACCCAGGGGTGTTTTAAAAGTTGTGTGCCTGCTGTTGTTTATCTACTAGTGCTTCTGTGTATTAATGGCATGATCTTCTTTCTGATGATTCATTTCATAACACATGCCACCTCTCACCAGAAGATCAACATTTAAAATATGAGGCATTTGAGAGAGATGAGACATTCTGCTGCTACTTGCTCTGGAATTTTCAGCACAGGAAAGAAATGGACCTGTGGAGCATGTCCAGAGGAGGGCTGACAAAATGTTCAGGGGGATAGAGCTAACCTCTCCTATAAGGAAGGCCTGAGAGAGTTGGGATTTTTCAGCCTGGAGAAGAGAAGCCTGCATGGAGACTTTATTGTGGCTTTTTCAATATTTAGTAAGAAAGTCTGAGGCAATAGAATAAGGAGTAGTGGTTTTGAACCAAAAGAGGGTAGATTTAGATGAGATACAGATAAGAAATTTGTTATGATGAGGGTGGTAAAACACTATTTTGGTTTGCCCAGAGAAGCTGTAGATGCTGCACACCCAGGAACATTGAAGATCAGGTTGGATGGAGCTCTGGGCAATCTGATCTAGTTCAGGTGTCCCAGCTTATGGCAGGGGGTTGGACTGGATGACCTTTAAAGGTCCTTTCCAACTCAAACTGTTCTATGATTTTGTGGTTCCGTGATTGTATGTCATGCACATAGATTTGAGTAAAAATGCCTTTCTATTTTCTCCTCTTAATATTCATCTTGGTATCTAGACTTACAGTGTAGGCTGTGGCAGTAGAAAAAGGATCAGTGACACTTGAAGTGTTCCTTTGCATCAGCAGTGTAAGTAGCTCTCTGTGTGAAACACAGCATCATCATATTCTTCTCTTTCTAGTGCAATTTATGACTAATAAGTTCTTTCTATTTTCTGTGCTGTAAAGAAACCTTTCACTAATGAGATCCTTTTCTAAGACTTAGCAGTGCAATGCATTTACTCATAAGACCTTCAATTTTTTCTTTTTTGTGCTTGCCAGTTGGACAATTTTTCCCAAGTAGAACAGCTTCTTTCACCATTGTAAATCTAATCTGTGGATAATGAAGTGAAAAAATGAGTTTGAAGTTAGACACTAAAGAGTAGTTATACAATTTTTACCCCTTTTTATTGTATAAATCTAGAAGAGGAAATAAAGTTATGAAAATAAGAATAATACTATTTCTTTTTTTTTCATGAATAAAATATTCTGAATTTGGCAGAATATGGCATATGTGACTTTATCAAGAGAGATTAAGAAAACCTATTGTTTGTTCTGAATGGATATTATTTATGGGATTTAGGAGAGAACTTCTAACTAACTGTCAAGGCCAGTACTAGGCCTTTCTTTTAGAAAGAGCTTTCCTCAAAGAACCATATTAAACAACATCAAAAAATAATGTTTGAATGTGATCAAAAAATACCCTTGGGACATTCATATAGAAGTCTTGCTGCTAATTAGAAATATCTATAATTACTTAGCAATTATTACTGGCAGGAAAAGGTTTTGTATTAATTAATATTTACAGGTTTTAGCAGTGAAACCTGGTACTCAAATAGAAGGATTGGAAGAAGACTTGTCAGTTATCAGTTGCATCCAAAGAATGTGGTTTTTCTGAAAAGGAACACTTCATAAAGACTAAAAGTTGACATAATTTCCTCTTTGTCTAAAGAACATGTGCCAACCCCAGTACAATTAGGGAAAAGACTTGCTGCACTTGTTTGAGTTTTTTAAAGTTAATTTTCTTTCAACTAAACTAGATCAGATATTGATTCTCAATTGATATGTTTCAAATTTAAATGGAGAATGAACACTTACACTATATAGCAATTCAGCTGGAGAGGCATTTAAAGCTAGGGTATTGATTAGCGTTTGCTTGTTTCTGCACAATTGATTGTGAACTGCAGTTAAGTCTTCTTTTTCTGAAACACTCAGGTTTTATTCTGTATGATGTTAGGACTTGCATACTAATAATTGTGAGATAATGATTTTTTTACTGTGTCTTTATCAAACACATATACCATTGCCAAAGCAAACGATTTTCCATTTTTTCATGCTTGCTGTGCTTAAAAGAGATGAGATTACTTTTTATTTAATTTGGTTCAGTTTGATTGGCCTTTTTTTTTTTTTTTAAGAAACAGCTGTATTTAATGTGATTGCACATTAAAAGCAATTGCAAAGACCTGTGCTGGCACCAGGTCAAAAGAAAATAAAAAGCATATGGTGAAGTTGTAGCTTGGTGCTGCAACAGAGGATAGAATGTGTCACTTCCTATTCATGTAAATCATTGTGAGTGAGCAGTGAACCATTTCTTGGTATGATCTCAGAACTCAGAAGTGGGTGAAAACAGCCTATTAAAGAACATGAGCAATTATGGTCTGGTAGTCTCATGAAATATTGGGTAAAAAAAACTTGTGCTTCACTACTGATACTTCTACACATTATACAGCAAGAAGAAATACTTAGAGATATGCTGCTCTCAGATGCAGAGTTGATTCTGTTACAGTTGCAGTAAGTGGTGTCTGTCAGATTAACCTGAATATGGTATTTTTCATTGGCAGATAATTGTGATGATCAGCTGGTGTCTGCTTTGCCTCAGTCATCATTCAGTAGTTCATCAGAACTGTCTAGCAGTCACAGCCCTGGATTTGCAAGGCTTAATCGAAGAGAGGGTGAGTGAATTTTATTAGCCAGTTGTTAATTCTGTGTTGAAATGAAAACAGTTTAGATATTCAGGAGCATATGTTACTGTTTTGAATAGTTTTTGTCATGTGTTTGTACACCAACCATGAAGGACAGTGTAGCCTGAGCTCAAGGCAGTTCTGAATCTCAACTTCCCACCCCACAGTAAGCTGTCTGACAACATGAGCTCTCAGTGGCTGGAGCTGCTCTGTGGGCCTATTGAAGAGGGAGCATCTATGGATACTGACTTCTGTTTAATTATTACCAATGAGGAATCTGAGGAATAAACTGTTTTAAGGGTGCAGTCCTAGGAAACTTCACTGAAATATTGTGTCTTAGGTCAAAATATAGTGTTAATAATTCAGCAGTAGTACATTGAGATTTATGGTGGTGACTTAGAGACATTCAAATACATCCAATTCCCCTCATGTAGTCCATTATTATATTTTACATTAATTTATATAATTGAGAAGCATATAAAATGAATCTTAAGAATATTTTGTCCTGCCAAAATCACTTCTGTCTTTGAATCTCCATAATTTACTGGAATATTTGCTGTCTGACAGACAGAAACACTATAGAGAAGAAGGAATATCCCAATCTATTTTATTAATCTAGTGTGCAGATTTGATAAGCATAAGCTTCTGTTTTGAATGACGTTGTGATATCAGTGGAAATTATATATCCTGGAAGGACTATATGAAGTAATATATGAAGACTATGTATAGTAATATATACTTTTAGAGTTTTAAATAACACATATTATCATCAACGTTAGTATCTTCATATTGGTCTTCCCTAAAAATGTATGTGTGAAAACTTTTTCCATTTGTCTCTCTTCATGTGCTATGAAGTTGTTTGTGCCATGTTCAAATGTATTTTTTAGATTTATTATTTCCTTTGCTTTGCCCTGTACTGCATGCACACATTAGAAATGTTTATAACCTTACATCTGGTATCATTTGAACTCATGTAGATACAAAACAGCAGGTAGCCTTATTAGAAGACTGTGACTGTGTGCCTTCTCATCCTGTGTACCTCAGGTTCACGGTATTCAGCAGAGAACAGATTTGAATGTCTTACTCACTTGTCATTGTTTAATAATATGACCAGATTGTTTGGCTAGATACCTTTTGGTTCATTCAGATGTAATTTTATGTAACGGTGTAAATGAGGTGAAATGAACATTTCTTCAGTCTTCAGTAAATTAATTTTAATTAAATTAGTTTTAACTTACATTTTATTCTTTATTTTCCAGTGAGAGTAGAGACTCAGTACTTGCTATGGAACCAAGAATACATTTTCGACACTGAATTTGTGTTTAACTCTTTCCTGTGAATTTCCCATGCAAAACCTGACTATATTTGTAGGTATATATGCGTGAAAGTTGTACTCGGATGGAACAAAGCTAGTCATGGTTGTAAACAAAAGCATTTAGCAACACAAGAAATGATTGCTAAAGCATGCAGACTGGGGAAAAAAAATCTGTTACTAGGAAAATATGACGAGCTGTCAGTGATTTTAAGGAAGCAATGAACACATCATTACAGTTTTAAAAGAAATCATGTGGTTACTGAAAGTGGATTTGCCTTTAATATAGGTAATTCTCTACTTTGAATAAAAACAACTCTTTATTTCAGCTGAAGTTAGTGGTTTGGAGTGATTTTGACCGTCTGACATTCATTTAGGACAAGCAGATTGTGGTTCTAAGACAATTATATGCTTGGTTCTTAAAATGCAAAAGTTAGGGAAAATTGAATGCATTTCAGACAGGAAAAAGTTGAGTATTTTTACACAGATTCCACAGGAGTCAAAATGTTGTCATTCATTAGTAAAGAAATAATATGCATATATTCAGTCCTACACTGTTTCTGTTGGCAATGAAAAGTTAAATAATAGTGGAAAATTTATCAGAAATGTGGGAAGGTGTACTGAAATAGTTCTTAAACCATATAGGTTTGTGTTTACTAGGTATAGAAAACCAATAAGAAAAGTTGAAGGGATTGAGAAGAGAAGACTGTAGCATAAAAAATAAAAATACACATTTCTTTATGTGAAGTCAGAGTAAAAATGGTAACAGCAGAGAATGATTAGTAAAACAGCTAACTGTGAGAATATGTTGCAGCTCTCTCTCTGTAAAGCAAAAAGATAATGTGTTTGAACTCCATGATAAGTAAGAAAATTTCTACTCCATTAGCAGTTAAGGCAAAGTGGTAACATTCAGGAATAACTCATTAAATGTTCTTCAGAGTTTTAATTATTACTAGTTCATTGATTCCCTGAAGTTTTCAGAAACTCAATACTCAAGCACAGCTAATGAATACTCCAGCTAAGTGCTAAAGTATAAACTCTCACATAAGCTTTGCTGGCAATAATGGAGAAGTAGATAGAAAAATAACAAGAACTAGTAAAAAAAAAACCAAACACTAATAGCAGTTGAATATTTTTAATGGAAAAATAAATTTTTTAAATCCCTAATTTAATTTTTTGAGGTTAGCATACATAAAATGCAGGGATTCAATATAAGTAGAGTTTGACTTTTGGCCTAATGTTGTATAAATTTTTAATTTTAAATAATAGCACCAAATCAATGTGGTCCCAATTAAATGTATTAAGAGGTAGCTAGTGGACCTCAAAATGCATTGTTCATAATTATATAAAGATGTTTTTACACCTTTATAAGAAAGTTCAAAGGAAACTCTAAGGCCAACTTTGTTCAATACTTTTGTTGATTGTATGGAAGTAGGCAGAAATCATTTATGATGAAATGCATAATGACATGAAGATTGGTGAAATAGTGAATAATCATGACAAAGTAATTATGCAGAGATATGGTAATCAATATACCTAGTGAAATAAACACTTTAACAAGGTGAGTTATGAAGTGTTTAGAGGAAAGAACAGAAGTCATACTTATCAAATAGGAACTATATTCCACAAAGCTGTGACCGAGATTAATCTGGGAATTGAACTAAGTTAGAAATTCTCCTTAGCTTCTTCTCTAGAAAAAAACACACAAAACAACCAAACAAAAAAACACCCTTGTGCATAAGCAAACAGAAAAAAAGTTCTCATTGTCTATATAGCTTCATACTTTACCACTGAGGTGTGTTGTAAAGTTCTGTATCCTGAAAGTCTGGTTGAAATTCTAGACTGCTTTCCTATGCCATTGAGTGACACAAAAAATGTTCAGGGAAGGTGCTCTCTTTTCTACATACCTATCCACATGAGAGTAAATGAAACAAAAAGAAGAAAGGTAAAGTACACTCCTTTATAGGGTGAAATGAAGCATCCCAAAAGAATGGAGAAAGCAGCCAGCATTCAGAGCATACCTGCTCTGATAGTGATAGGAATTTAAATACCAATACCTAACCAGGACAATCAAGGATGTGTTTCTGTCCACTTATTGCCAATAATTTACATGATGAGTAGTCAGTTTCTACAGAGGGTTTCCTCTGTCTGCAGATTCTTAATCTCTTATCTCCCAAGTGTGATCCGTGAAAGCACCCTTTACCAACAGAGAGAAAGTTCTGTCATTGTTGAGCTCAGCATCTTCTGGTTTGTCTGCAGTGGGCTGTCAAGGTGGTTGTACACACACCCTAATTCACTATTCCAGTACCATTGGAAAAGATACATTAATTGCACTATGAATCACCATACTTATGAGCCTTTTATACCCAAGAACACAGGCCTTCTTTTGAATTTATGAACTTCTGAAACCTTGCAAGAAAAAATTCAGAAGACCATTTTTCTACAAGAGTGAACATACCATTGGAATAGCCTTAATATTTGGACAGCTAAATAAGCTGGGTAAGGATTTTGCTGTGATTATCATGCCCCATATTCACACACAATTAATTGATCAAAATATGACAGAAGAAAATTGAATATAGAAGTTGTTAAGTAGCCAAAAAAACTAGCTTACAGCTTTCTCTTTCCCTGAAGTAGGAAGAAACCCATGTATTTTAATTATGCTGTCAGCTTACCCTGCCAGTTTTTCAAAAGCAGTCTGAAATTTTGAATGCATTAACAGCTACTAGGTCTATCTTTTTTGTGGTTTTTTTTCCTCTAGTGTATGTATGGAACTTCTTTGTCTTTTACATTAGCTTTACCCTACCATTACACTGAATATCACTTTATCGCGTTTTTTTTGAAGAATATTTAAAGGCTAGTTTATTTGATATGGTACTGTAAACTCCATATTTATTTTTATTTTTATAAAACAATATGCTTTAATCACTTTTTGAGAACTCACTAACTAGGTAAAACTGGATAAATGAATTCTAGAAATCGGTAGGTAAAGAAAACATCAAGTCAACAGTTAAAGCATTTCTTACACATAAGAAGGTCTATTTTTATCAATTTTTATGAGAAGCAGTTTAACCTTCATAATCTAAAGCTAACAATTAATATTAAAATGGCAGACAAATGAAAAAAAAACTTAATTACAGCTAGGATTGTATGTCATCAAAGGATAATTAGGAAAAACTTACCCCCTCTGTTTCAGTAGTATGCAAATAAGATTCATTAAAGCTGATACTTTGCTTTAATACAAGGAATAAGAAAAGAAAATTAGAACAAAAAAGATCTAGTGTGATGGTAATGGTTATGTTTTATAAACTAACAGCAAATCTTAAGTTGAACCATCCAAAAATAATGACATATTTTTGTGACTTACCTGTGTTTAATGTAGGTATGTATGTCAAGAAAAAGGCAGAAGTAACAATCTCAATCTTTTGCTTTTAAATGAAAAACAGTAAGCACTTTTACAGTGATTTCTGAATAAAGGATCAAATGATGTACTGCTTGCTGTCCAGTGAAAGTCCGAGACCATTCAGTTTCTGGTGAATAAATCAATCAATTTGGTTTTGTTCAATTGGTTTCTTTCCTGTATCTACTGCAATAATTACGTCTTTCAGTGAAAACATCATCTTGGATCTCTCAGCAAATTAATTATGAAATTGTTTTTAATACCATTTTACAGCTTCACTTTTTCTGCAGAAAATGTTTTTAATAAGTGTGTTAAACACCTTAAAAAAATTATATGGGTACATAGGAAAGTTGCATATGGCATTGCACATGCATATGTTGCATGTACACAATTTTAAGAAATTCTCAAGAGTACACTACCCTCATTAAAGGTAGTATTTGAAGCAGTATTATTTCATTAATGTCATAATCTGAATTTATGCGACTTTTGTTTTGCTATATCTTCTGTTCATATGTGTATATGGTGTGATTCTGATATTGCAAAAGGGTATAGGGGTGAGAAACAAAGTGATAAACAAAGGAAGAAAGAGAAGGAGAGAAACAAAGAAGGAACTAAATTACTCTTAAGCAGAGTGAGTAAGTAGGATCAAAGATTCACTAATATTTTAAATATTTACAGCCCATTGTGTTTTCATGAACATTTATGAGGAGTTAGGAATATTTGTACAGTTATTTCAAGAAACCTAATTCCAGCCTTGTCATCAAAATTCATTCAAGCATAACAAAGCATAACAAAAGGTTTCAAAGAGCTCTTTTATATGGTTCATCACTGGAATAGCAAATTCCATGGTGAAATGCACAGAAAAAGTAAAAAAAAAATGGTAATAAGAGTACTTAATTGTTAAAATATTTTGGGACTCCTTTTCTCCCTGAAACATAGCTATGGGAATAGACAAAATAAGAACAATATTTTTGCAAAAATTGTGTTGAATAGTATTCAAATACTTTTACAAGCATCCTTGAACAGGCTTGAGAGCATGATAAAATAAAAATTTATTTAAAAAATAAAGTTTGTCACAACCCATGTCTACCATCCTTTTTGTTAAAATTAATAGAATAAGAAATAGAAATCTAGATATAGCCATTTTTGTTTTCTGGGATTAGATATTTTTAAATAATAAACTTGATATCTCAGATAAAGGCAGAATTTTAGCCAAAATTTGAATTATTATGATATCTTTCAGAGAGTCAAAATAGAATTTGACTCCCAGGACTGCTTTGCAGTAACAAAGAATTTAAGAGTATGACTCCTTTAATATTTTGAGGGATGGAAAAATAGATGTGATGATGGATCTGATTTTCTTCATTTTTTTTTGTCTTGTGTGTTTGGGGCAAGGGTAAAGGTGCTTATAGTATTTTTTGCTGAAAAATCAAAAGCACTAAAAAGCACTAACCAATTGCTAGATGGGATAAAATCAGATTTTGGAAAACTTCCTAAAGCAAAAAAGTACAAAATTTTCAATGTCATGTAGTAGTGACTAATTTCAGCTGTAGTGCAAAACAAGTTTGAGTGTCATAATTTCCCGTTTTTAGAGGATTACGAATTTCTCCATTATAAAAGAGAATGCTATAAAAATATAAACCATTCTTCCTGCCACACACCTACACGAAATGGGGAGACTGCTTGTAAAAGGGGTCTGTCTCTTGACATCTCATTTATAGTAATTTTTCTTAGTCTTAAGGACCAGCTTTCTGGCATAGAAGACATGGAGTTTTTCCCTTTTATCATCCTGCTCATACTGCAGTAGTGCCATACTAGATTGGCCGAATGGAGAATTCAGGATTCCTAGACTAAATTAATCTCAAAGCTTTATAAAATGGTGGTATTCTAATGAATATCCTAATCACTATTTCCCTCAGTGTCATATGGGCAGATAATTCATATAAATATTGTCATAACCTTTATGAAATTAGGTTGAATTCATATATTACATTCTAATCTACATCTTTAGGTATCTCAAAGACACAGAAAATCATGAACTAAGCCACTTAAGATAAGAGGTAAGACCTGAAAGTACATCAGGCACTCTTGAAACACATCTTTACAAAGTATCAGACTCATCACATTTAATTAACAAATATGCAAAGTAGAACTTTCTGGTGAAAAAGTGACTTTGACTTGTCTCAGCTTTTTGATTTCTATCCATCAATCGGATTTTATTTTTAAAGATAGATGTGACAATAAAGAATAAGTGAAATACATGGATCTATTAGATAATGGCACTATTTATGCAAAATGCATTTTTGGGTATATGATACTATTTTCATTCACATTTTCAAAATTTCTGTCACAAACTGCTCCTACTCTGGACTTTTGAAGTGAAATTAGCAATGAATTTCTATTACTTAGCTGCTTTCAAGAAATTTCACTGCTCTTGGGGCCAGATGAAAAACGGCAGTCTCTGTGTAGCAGTCATGTATCCTTTTTTTTTTCTTCCCAACCAGGAATAATTTATGTTCCAGAGGTATAATTTTCAATTCCCACCTGTTGCATATAAAGAGCTAGACTGAAAAATGAGTGCTAGGTCATAAAAATCATTGTAAAATAAACCACATATATACTTGTTGCTCCATTTTCTTCAGCTTTTCAATGAACAAAGATGTCTATCATTCTTCAATAAATTTTCCTGTTACAGTACCTCAACTGATAACCAGAGAGGTTGTAACAAATTACTTTGATGCAGATAATTGAATTAGGGTATAACAAAGGTTTGAGCTCCACAGAGAAGAATGTAACAGCACACTAACATCCTTGTCCACGTTGGAATTAATTCCAGTCATTGCTCCTGGTATAAAATATCTACGATGGTGCAGCTTTGGCTGTATGAACTTGCAAGGCAAGTTTGCATATCTGACTTTATGATTTCCTTCACTCTCAAGGGAGTTATTTCCATAACTTCTCCCAATGGATTACAGCAGTAGAACAAGTTAAAATAACTATATCAGCAGGATTTTGATGTACAAATAGAAGTGATAATGTACTTCTAGGTTTTTTTGTTTTTTTTTTTTAATTTCATGGCGTGATGTAGTAATAATGTGGTTGTGTGGGCAGAACTGGTAAAATCAGTATAAATGTTCATAAATATTTTTAAGTCCTTTATGGAAGTATCCTTTTTTGAGACCTTTTTTGCCTGCCTCTTCGTTTCGTTCATCATTATTTATGAAAATTAGGAATTCTGTCATAAATTTATTAACACAAAGCTGAGTTTATATGATAACACAATTTAAGAATCAATAGATATAATAGATTCTAAAAAGAATATTTTTATCATTTGCAGGATCAAAGGTATTTCTAGTAGTAATTTTCTACAGTTAAATAATTTATGAACCTGTGGATCCTCCAGAAAGGCTTCACCTGTGGGTTTTAAAATTTCCATGAATATGGCAGGCCAGGTCCTTTGTATGATTTTTTAGGTTTCTTCAGTTTTAAATATTAGAGACCTAAATTACAGAGTCATGAAGATTCTAGAATTTAAATAATTTCTTTAATGCTCATTCTGTTGTTGTGGTCTCTTCCTAGTGTCTCATTGGTAATTGTAGATTATAGCTTATGAACCACGGTAAATTAAACTAAAAGGTCATTGGTAAATTAAGCTGCTCAGTCTTCAGTATCTAGGGGTATAAAAAATCCTCTTCCTTTACATAATATGTGAATTTATCTGGAATACCAGCACTACTGATGTTTTGTCTGTCTTAAGAATAAGAACATTACATTTTTTGTTGTGCTCTGGTGAGTTGTTTACAGAGTTGTTTTTTTGGGGAGGTGCATGTTGGTTTTGGGGGTAGAAGCTTCTCCATTTTATACAGCCATTTATTCTAAATATTAATATGGCTTTCATTCTCTATTTGAGAACTGAAATGCAGTTGTGCATTAGGCTCGCCATGACTGTGTCTACCAAGAAAATGATGGGTACCCTATTTGCATTTATGCACGTGTCCCAGCTCAGACTTTTTCTAAGAGGTGCTTTGGGTGTTTCACTTTCCAGTGTCTTAGCATGCCGGAATTGCAGGTATGCAGTGACAGCTGTTGCAAAAGTCAAGTCTGCAAACACACTGGGGTCAGAAAATAAGTGTTTGTAATGAATCCATCATACTTTCTGGCTGAGGCATTCTCTAATCTTTCAGTAGAGAATTCACTCTAATGGAAATGGTGCTGCTATCAGAGATACCTGTGTATCAATTCATGCTAAGGTTGCTGTCTGCCTGAAGCATGCGTGGGTTGCAGGATGTCTCACTCATAAATTATTCACTGTACCATGTGCATGACAACGTAAAGAGGTCATTGATAAACAGTATGACCTGCAAAGGAACATAAGAAAAAATTTTATTCTGCAATTCATGGTAATTCTACATTGATATGAGTATATTTCACAGAATCATCAACACAAGGCTACTTCCCCCTGTTTTGGGACAAAAAGATAAGCAAAGAAAAATATAACCCTAAATAATCCTGTTTGATGAGATAGGTTTGGAAGAAAAATCAAAATAAAACCCCAAAATAACATCCAAATTATCAAATTGTTTCCTGTATGAACAAATGTGTCTCAGGATAGGTAATTTACTGTATTCAAAACTAATTATTACTTCTCAAAATCATAATGAGCTTGAAAGTTCAGTATGGATCTTCAAGGCTTTTCAAGATCTGAAATCCAAAAGGGAATTTTGGGTCCATTACCCAGAAATTTTTGTGAAAAAATAATTATTTAAAAAAAAAATGTGATGAGAAACTAAATGTCTAGGAAAATGAGAAGGACTTAGTAAAAATCTTTTGCATCTTTCCAAGGTTCAGTTAAAAAATTTTAGTTCAAGGTTCAATTTACAAAAAAAAAAACAACTCTGAAGACTGAAAGAGCATGTTTTGCTCAATAGGGGCCAAAAAAGGTGAGTAATACAGTAAGAGAAATACTAATTTGTTCTTTTTTGATAAGTTGAAATTATCTCTTTTAAAGTTTCTCAAATGTAACAAAGTAGATATATTACTGAATATCTTGTGTGAGCAGGATACTACAGCTAATAACATTTTGAAATGTAGATGAGATTTTAAGTACATAATTAGTGTCATTGATCAGGCATTGATGTAAAAATATCCACAACTGAGATCTCCTGTGTTGCCAGCTGCAAGGAGAGAAACACAAAGGTGGGAATTTTAACAGAGAAACAATACAAAAGGCTTTGTGCTTTTAGCATCATTTCAGATGATGACTGTTTATTTCAGGAATACTGTGAAATTTAATTGAAAATCCTGAATTTTTTGAAGGGAGTGTTAGAATCATTTTAATAAATGAATAAAAGTATTAAGAAAATTTATAAATAGATTCTATCAGAAATCTTTTCAGCATTATAGTTTACTTGTTTTATGAGTGATGAGTAAAAGTTGTGCTCATTATTTTTAGATATAAAGCAGCTGAAGTCTTCCTTTAATATTAGATCCTTGAGCTATAGAAAGATGAATGTCTTTCTGATGGGAAATCAAAAGTGTCTATTGATTCTGAAGCGTAAATTGTCAAAAACACACTGGCAGGAGCTCACTGATAAATCAGTTTTCAGACAGCCTTGATATTTCGACTTCTAACATTTTAAAAGGGATTAAGCTGCCTCATGTTGAAGTGCACCTGGTTTCTAAATATAGAATGAAGGGATGAAGTGAGATCTTCACTTCTGCTGTTGTTGAGGCATAATAGATCTACATCTGGCAAGCAGAACCCTTTGTTTGAGGTTGTTGTATGTCTTTAATTCTGAAACAGGATGTCTGCAGTTTAAGCGTATTTATAAAACCACTGATATTTTTAATTAAGCTCAAAAATAAACAAACAAAAAAGAACAGACTACAAAATGTGAACTGTAGACAAGGATGTATTAATCTTGAATTCAGGATCCTAAATATTGTAGAAGTACCTAAAATCAAACAAGAGCAGGGTTGGCTTGGAATGAGACAAAATTGGAAAAATGCATCTGTTTTTTAAAAATAATTTTGATTTTTCTCCTTGTATTCCAGCTCATTTTACACAAAAGGGTTTTAATGAGCTATTCAGTGGACTATTCTTAAGTCTTTCCATCTATTTTAACAATATTTATATGGAAAGACTTCAAGACATTTTATAAACATGTTTTGATTAATAAACCATGAGAGTTTAAATAGACATTTCAGCTTCATTCATCGTAAGAATTCTGGGCAACATGTGATTTTGTTTTGGTTTTCCTTTTTTAATGATATTGTTTTATCTCTTTAGATCTTAAGTGTGTTCTCAGGAATAACCACCTTGTTAACTGAATTTCCTTTTGATTTTTTTTTTTTTTAATATTAAATGTGTGACTCATTACAATGCTAAAAAGAGTACTGCATTCTGAAGTGAACACTAGTTGGCAAAAGAGACATCTCTTCCTTTTTAGAAAATAATTGCTCCTGAATGTATCTGGTACCACAAAAGATCTTCAATTTCTTTAAAAACTGAATGCTTTACAGTTTTTCAAGGTACAGCTATTAGAGATAAACTATTTTGAATTACTATAATGTAAGTATTCTGACAGTTTTGCTAAGTTTAACACATCCATACATTTGCATTTTGCTAAGAAGCAAATATTCAGTAGAAACAGGAGCAAAAGCCCTTTGATCATTAACTATGTGTGCCTCATACCTAATCTGAAATACAATAAACCAGAACGGAGTTTGGTTTTGCTATTGATTTTTAATGATGAATCAGGATTCTTTTATTTCAGTGTAATAGTTCAATAGTTGGGTTTTTTCCATGTAGCTCTGCTTTTTGCACTTACCCTGTAGCTCTGTGGCCATATTTAGGTATAGGGTCTTTTTCATATATTGATTTTTTTTTTTTTTTTACTTACCCAGACTTT
>VZRX01003755.1:35161-52679 GCA_013398075.1 Notiomystis cincta
AAACAAACAAAAAAGAACAGACTACAAAATGTGAACTGTAGCCAAGGATGTATTAATCTTGAATTCAGGATCCTAAATATTGTAGAAGTACCTAAAATCAAACAAGAGCAGGGTTGGCTTGGAATGAGACAAAATTGGAAAAATGCATCTGTTTTTTAAAAATAATTTTGATTTTTCTCCTTGTATTCCAGCTCATTTTACACAAAAGGGTTTTAATGAGATATTCAGTGGACTATTCTTAAGTCTTTCAATCTATTTTAACAATATTTATATGGAAAGACTTCAAGACATTTTATAAACATGTTTTGATTAATAAACCATGAGAGTTTAAATAGACATTTCAGCTTCATTCATCGTAAGAATTCTGGGCAACATGTGATTTTGTTTTGGTTTTCCTTTTTTAATGATATTGTTTTATCTCTTTAGATCTTAAGTGTGTTCTCAGGAATAACCACCTTGTTAACTGAATTTCCTTTTGATTTTTTTTTTTTTTAATATTAAATGTGTGACTCATTACAATGCTAAAAAGAGTACTGCATTCTGAAGTGAACACTAGTTGGCAAAAGAGACATCTCTTCCTTTTTAGAAAATAATTGCTCCTGAATGTATCTGGTACCACAAAAGATCTTCAATTTCTTTAAAAACTGAATGCTTTACAGTTTTTCAAGGTACAGCTATTAGAGATAAACTATTTTGAATTACTATAATGTAAGTATTCTGACAGTTTTGCTAAGTTTAACACATCCATACATTTGCATTTTGCTAAGAAGCAAATATTCAGTAGAAACAGGAGCAAAAGCCCTTTGATCATTAACTATGTGTGCCTCATACCTAATCTGAAATACAATAAACCAGAACGGAGTTTGGTTTTGCTATTGATTTTTAATGATGAATCAGGATTCTTTTATTTCAGTGTAATAGTTCAATAGTTGGGTTTTTTCCATGTAGCTCTGCTTTTTGCACTTACCCTGTAGCTCTGTGGCCATATTTAGGTATAGGGTCTTTTTCATATATTGATTTTTTTTTTTTTTTTACTTACCCAGACTTTATTCTGTATTTCTCACACTCTCTAATAGCAGTAATAATTTTCAAATACATTTTTTAGGGAAATATCTGTATAATAAGTAATTTCTGTATATACTCACAGGACTAGATTCTAATTTGATGCAGAAGGCCAGCTGTCTACATTTAGCAAAAAGTCGACCTTGAAATTGGTAAGCTTAGAAGAGTAGTCATGAAAGAGCAGTTCAGGCAAAAATGAAACGATCCATTGAAATCATAGCTTTCACAAGTCATTACATTGTTTACTGTGTTTCCTCAAGGGATTGTTTTGTGTTTTGGATAACTAAGAAGCCTTGATTATTTTTCTAGCCTGCAGAAATACGGAAAAGCTTTTATCATTTAATCTTTTGCAAAATGCAAGTGCTAGAGACATAAGTGTATATATACATATGAAAAAAAATATTTCAGCTTATTTCCTGATAAAGCAAGAGAAAACAAGCAAAAAACTCCACCTCAGCTTCTCTTTATTACTGCAACAAAGAATCTCTTATTTTTTGCAAATACATGAGTATTTGTCACATAAAATGAATTATGTGATTGTAGTTGTGTCCTTAAAGTTTTCTGATATGTTTACATGGAAACAAAGATTAATATGATCAGACTGTTATGAGTAGAGATGCTAAAGGGGCCATACTCATGCATAGGATTCTTATACTCAAATGAAAAAGCACAAAACCTGACGTGGCTTTGCTGCCATTTCTTAAGAGTATGCAAGGTATTTTTTCTCTTCATGTTTCCCAGAATTCTTAAAAACTTGTTTCCAGATTCATGTGTGTGACTGATCATGCCTCTCACTGTAGTCTCAAAGACAGTATTTTCTGCTAGAGATTTTGTGAGCCTCTGTTAAGCAGTTCTCCCTCAGGTATTCATTTTCTGGGACTGCGGATTGCAAGGAAACTAGGAAAAATTTGGTAAAACTGAGGCTGAACTGGGATTTCTGGCACACAAAATTGTAACACCAGCAATGGCAGTATGAATACTGCTGTACTGTTTGACCTAGTGCCAGGATCTGAAGCAGCTGGAGCATCGTCCTGGGAGGGCATACATAATAACAAACAAGAAGAATTTTCTAAATGTCAAAATTTTGCTTGAGGGAAACCGTATTCCCCATAGAGTTTCTGGCTGTATTCCATTTGCAGCAGCTCTCCAGCCCTTTCATGTGCCTTTTAACACTCATTTCCCTAACCTTTTCACAATTTCTAAGATCAGAGAAGACAAAGACAATTATTTTTGTGGCTTTGTGCTTGCTGAAGCAGTTTTGGCTTATGTGGTTACAAATGTCCTTCTGGCCTTTAAGTCCAGATTCCAGACTGCTTGGACTCAATTTCACAGTTGAACTACCAGAAATTCAAACCAGTTATGAAGGCAGTGCTCCTGACTGTCACAGGTAAGAACTGATATTACAGATACAGGATATCCCATATAACATGAAAATAGTTATCAGAATACATTTTCCACCTCAAAATCCCTACGGAAATTGAATGTTACCTACACCTGATTTTGGTAGAAATAAGCTTTTGACTCTTATTGAATCAAAAGCAAATAGTATCTTAATAATCTCATGTCAAAGAGTTGACTACTGACAATATCCTTCATTTGTGCAATGTTTGACCTTGTTTTATCTTCATCTCACAGCATCCATATTTATGGGGGAAAAAATAACAAACAAACAAACGAAAAACAAACCAACAGTCAGGGAACATGTTCTTCGCAAGATCATAATTTATTCTTTCTGAGTGTTATTTGTTACCATTCTCTTTTTCAGCCTACTTAAATACTTTCTTCATACACTCACACATTCAGTGTTTATGATAAATCTGGTGCAGTTATTTTAACAGAAGTCCACTTAAAGTCACAGTGTTCTTTGTACCAATCTGTATTCATCTTTGATCAAATTCTTGATTTCTTGTATTGAATATTCTGGCTTCTCATCACCTAAAGAAAGCAGATGGAAATGAACTGCAAAATAAATTTTCTCATTTCAGTTCTTGTACCTGGTGTTAGCCCATAAATCTCAGCAGCACCAGTACTTTGGCGGAATAATGCAAGCAGACCTTTCAGAGTTAAATTACGTAATATCTTGATCATTTCTTTCTGTTTTATATGTCAGCCAAATGTGGTGGTTGATAAAAAAAAGGGGATAAAAGAAGCATATTCTTGGCACATACTTGTCACCTAATAACAAACGAAATCCTTGTATGAATCTTAGAATTGCTAAAGGCATTTCTCAAATGAGAAAAAACAAAACAAAATAATAGAAAAAGAGAGAAAATAAGCCTGAAAGATGCAAGTTTTCAGTCTGCTTATAAGTCTGACAGAATTTGAAACACCTGGAAATAATGGATAACCTTAATAATAAACCATACTACCAAGATTTCCTATAATGTAATTCTTCCTACATTTTTTACAGATCAGTGGATTTGAAATCCAGATCTATATCTTTTCAATTTCATGTAACTTAATAAGGGAGGAAGAACATGTAGCTCTTGGCAAGCCATGGTTGGGCAGTCAACATTCAGAGCTGACATCTAGCTGTAAAAGGCCCCTATAATATGATCAGCTGAGGGCAGATTAGTGATTGATTTGTGGCCCATTCTGAGCCCTTCTGTATAGTGTCCTATTCAGTAAAATGCAACATACTTGTTAATGCTTAATTACTAAAGGAATAGGAGTTGAAAGTGGAATTTCAGCTATCAGATCTCTTATTTCTCTGGTAGCTCATATGGTAGATACTGAGTAAGGAAAAACATAATATTGTGGGGGTTTTTTGTTGTTGTTTTTTTTCTAGAGACTGTACTTTGACTTCTGAAGTACCAGTACTTTGTTACCCAAGGGTAGATATTTGCTTTTTGGTACGAGTGTAATATCTTTCTATGGAGTATCATGTATTTGTATATTTGATTTAACCATTTAAAAATTGCACAAATTCATTCTGTACTAGTGTAGTTTCCAAAAGCATTCTGTTTAATTTCCTCCCTTTTACCCCACCTAAGTCTGTGATACTGTGGGCATACTCTGTAACACTGTTGGGTAAAAGAACATTTTTAGTTGTCTTATTTTTGAAGTAGTTACATGTTAGTAGCTCTCCAAAAATCCTAATTACATTCCAGAAGAAAAGCTCCTCTATGACACTTCAAAATGCAAAACACATAAAAATTTTTCAGCTAGAACTTGTGCAGCCTGGTGTTGTGTGTTATTTTGTGACTGCCTGTAGTAGGTGGGAGATGAGGGATGTGAGATAAAATGTCTCTGATGGCAAAAAAAGGAAAGCTTATTACCCTGCTTCCCAACAAATACCATTGTGAAAAATTTGATTTTTTTAAAACCCTTTTTTAATCTATCATGTGCTGTGTCACTATAGCATTCTGGTCTTGACTAGGAGAGCAGGTTTATTTCTGTTCAAAATTATCTTTTTTGCTGAAAGCTTCAGGTAAATTTAATTACCAGAATTAAGATCATGTTGACCTTCCTATCCAAATTTTAACTGCTCTATCTGCATTCCTTTTCATTTGCTGGCATAATTTTTGAAGCGTGTCATAGGCTTTTTGTGAGATACTGGCTTCTATTTTGGTTTTTTCTTAAGATATGAAACTGGTTTAGCCTTGGTAGGCAGAATATAAACTTTTCAACCAGCTGCAGTATTTGACAGTTTCTACATTCAGACAGCATTATTATTATTGCACAACTATAAAACTAACATTCCGGCAAAAGCAATTGGAAATTATTTCCTTTTGTTTAGCTTGTGATTTTGTTACAGCCCAGTAAAAGAAGAGACTAGTAATACAACAAAGTTTATTTCTTTCTACAAATGACAACAACAATAAAAAAATATTCAAATATTACTGAATAATTAATGAACTATTAACTTTTAATTATTAATTAACAGTTTCGCTATCATGTACTTATTTAATACTAAAGATCAATATTCTCTGAGTATTAGCTTTCATTGTGAAGAAATCTTTACTGTACCACATTTCCCTGTTTAAGTAGACAGAATTTCCTCATAAGGACTGAAACCTGCAAACCCAAGAAAATAAAATATTTTCATGTGGGCAAAAGTGTAATATACATAATATCTCAGAAGTCTAAATCTCTAAATCCACATCTCTTAGAGGCAGAGAGTGAGTTTTTATTCTTTACACAGCTTTTAATCAATTTGGCTTCAATCCTTGACTAAATCTCTTTGGACTACCCAGTAGTAAGTGTAATTGAGTTCTTGAATTCATAAATCCATTTGCAATCCAGTTAGTAATGTACAGTTTTCAGCCACCTTAAGTTGCTATGGCTAATAAGTAATATGCTTTAGAATTTATGGGACATTAGGAGATCTGTGTGTATATATATATATATGATTTTTGGATGGATACAGTCAGCTTCTCTTTTTTTACTATACATGTATACACACACACATATGATGTGTTTATGTATATCTTTATATAAAATGTGTATACACATACACATCTGTGATGTTTATTGTCATAATCTACTT
The DNA here is from genome assembly GCA_013398075.1 of Notiomystis cincta. Taxonomy (NCBI): domain Eukaryota; kingdom Metazoa; phylum Chordata; class Aves; order Passeriformes; family Notiomystidae; genus Notiomystis; species Notiomystis cincta. The sequence goes on from VZRX01003755.1 coordinate 40,713, forward strand.
CTAAAAATCTTTTAAATATAGTGAGCTAAAACTTCAACTCAAAGCAGTCTACAGTTCCTTAACACATTACACATGAAAAAAAAAAAAAGAATATCTGTGTAGAAAATCTTGGATATCCTATCATCCAGGATAATGTTTCAGGATATAGAATTAGTTAAGCTGATATTGAACGTTTTTATATAAAGAGCAGCACCACAAGAATAATGCTGTTAGAACTTAGTTGGGAATAAATAAATGCATAAATATAGATTTAAATGAAGGACAAATATTGTCTGGTCACATCCTATTGATATCTATATTTTTGCCTTTTATTTTGTCCTAAAAGAGTTTATATTTTATTAACATCTTATCAACCTATGTGTTGCACGAAATTGAAAATAAGTGGCAAATAAGGGATTTTATACCTAAAAATACAATAATTTGATTAACAGTTGCTGATATCAGATAAAACTGCAGTTCATCAGGATCATGCTAAAAAAATCACATTCTCTTTGTGTATGTCAGATATACATGTTAAAGAAGTCTCAGTTCACAAAATGAATTCTTAAGGGCAAGAAAAGACAGTATAAACATTAATGAGTTGCACTGGGTTGGATTAAGTTTCATTTTGACTGCTACTTAAATTCTCTGCAATATTTTAAATAATGTAACTTATGAAGAAAAAAGTAAAGTTGGATCATGGTAGCCTGCAGAAGCTGCACTGTTCAGTCCATCAAAGTTTTTAACAGTAATCCTACTTTTCTGAAAGCTATAGAAACTTTTCTACACAACCAATACTATGATATATTTATTATTGCATTCCAGTATTAGATAATATTAGATTCCAGTAGCTCTGCTGTCTGTAATGGCTGTCATTAAAAGTAAAAAGTTGTGATGATCTGAAAAGATGCGATATGAATATGCATAAATACACAATTTTTAGTCTGAGAAAAGCTTTTATGTTAAACATAATTTTATAAGTAATACAGCTTAGTTGTGCATTAGTTATACACCAGTTGTCTTAAAACTGATGCAAATAAAAAATCCCTGAATTACTCATTTGTCTGTCGAGGTTGGCTGATTTAGTTTCATAAACATTATAATGCTATTTTTGAAAATCATAAATGAGGACTAATATTATTATAATACTCAGGAAAAAAAAGATCCAGAATGCTGAAAAATGAAGCTTTCTCCAGGGACAAAACTTAAGTGAATGGAACTGCAGTTTTTCTTCATTGTTAGGTACTTCAATTAATAAATGTCATCCTCCAATATTGTGTGAAACAATAATAAAGCTCTGTTATTGATGGTGTACCACCTACAATTTAAATATTTAACCAACAAAGATGTTATCTTCTAGATAACCAAGCCAGATGTGATTATATTTCTTGATCATGAAATTCCGTTAGTCTAGCTCAATTCCATTTTCTCTGTTATTTTTTCTAGTCATCATTATTATACTCTCAGGCTTTATGCCAACAAAAAATGAGTCAGGAGGCAATGCTGTATGAAATGTTGAAACCTCAAACTTAAAATATTCAAAACTCTTCTTATTTGTGAGTGCTTCTTTCCAAATTATGTGGGGAAATAATGAGGTCATAATGCAGGAATTCTGAAAAACTCAGATGCTACACAAATACGCACAACCAGAAACTGGATTTGAAAAGAAGCAGTATACATTTTTTTATTAAATTGTTTTTATAAGAACAGGAATCTTAAACCATGGGAAGTAAACGATTGGTCAAATCTTGACTTTGTGAAAACTCCATAATAAATTTCTCTATCAACATTTTAACATTCAGGTCAATATGAAAAATATTATCAGAAAATAAATACAGGACTTAGGGAGAGTTGTACTAACTTCCCAGCTGATGATCTGTCATAGGATGTCATCTGTAGATACCAATTAATGAAGTGTTAAGTGTCAGGTGACATATATTTGAACAAAATGCTGAGAGTCATGACTAGAACATCAAATTAGGGAAACACTGCATATGTAGAGGATAATGCACGTACCAGTTTTACCTCATCCTTTTATGTTCTTGTCAGGTCAAGTCTTTCACAAATGTACAGAAGGGGAACTGCACGTGTACATGCGTACTATGACACTTGTACCTTACACAAAGTCAAAATGTAATCAGACTAGACATTCCAGTTGACTTATAGAGTATCTGTCATGTTCTGTTGCAGAATATTCATATTCTTGTGCATGTAAATACAAACAGACTTTAAGGACCAGAAGACTGACACTGCATTAGTTTTCTTAAAAAGTCACATTCTTGTTGTGTATGTCAGATATGCATGTAGGCCCGTAACCAGCTGGAGCTGGCCAGTGTCTCCCTGATGTCAGCTGTAGTAATATACACCAGCAATAATTAAAATAAAATAGAGTCATTTTCTGGTTTAAATATGTATGCTTAGAGTATTTTTGCTAGGAAACTGCAGGTCTCAATATTTTTTTCTGTTTGCTTTGCTGTACTGAAGGCATCGTGTACTAAAACAGGTGGCAAAGTCAGTGAATCAGCATTTTGAAGGCTGAAATAGAATTTCCAGAAGTACCACCATCAGAAAGTGGATTATTGAGGATTAAGATTAAAGCAGTGATAAAAATGACAAGCACAAACATGTTTGTCTGCTCAAAGGCACTGTCCTGCTCATCTTGTTGTAAAGTATACAAACATATCACTCTGCTAAGTAAAACTGGAGATGATACATCTAGTTGTATATTAGAACTGGGTGATAAATGTCAGGGGTTTTAAGATTTAGTTTGATAATATTTTTGAACTTGTTGCTGATCCTTTTACAGTTCACTGATACTGCTGTGCAACACTCTTCAAAGCAGTAGGAAAATCCTAAAGGAAAATGCAATAGTATCTGAAATATACATCTACCAGGGGTTTGGTTTTGGTTTTTTTTTTTTCATTACAGTTAAAAAAAAAACAAGTAACTAGTTATTTCATACCTCTGTCAATCTGTTCTTAATAAATGTCACTATTTCCTATTAAAATGCCCTTAGTGGATTTATATTGAGGAGACAGGAACACAAATAGTAAATGAGTGTTTGGATCAGAAAAATGCAATTTAGGTACACATATTTGTATGTTTTGGTGTAATTCACATCACTGAAGATTGTAGCTGGTATTAGGAAATTTAATTACCCTGGAAAACCTTATCAGAATGCTGTCATAGTGGCAAATTTTTAAAATACTCACAGTCTTCTTGTGTCAGATATACTAAGGCCAGCTGATCAATGCAAAATAGTTTAAGCTTGCTTTCCTTTTCTTTGAGTTCTGTGGCCACAGNGAAAGAAAGAAAGAAAGAAAGAAGAATATTAAAATGTCTACAAGAGAACGAATTGCAGATGCTCAACTGCAAAAAATCTTTTTCAATATAAAAACATTTTTGGACATGAAATCTATAGCTAACTATGACTACTAGCTTTAAATTGCAAGACAGGAGTGTATCATGCTGGGCAAGACCACTGAGCAAGGGAAACAAATAGAGCTGGCTCAGTGAAAGCAGCTTCTATGTAAAGAACATCTGAAAATTTATTAGCTTGAAAGAAGTTGTATAACTTTATAAAACTCTGATGAACAGTGTATTTGAGCTACCTAGTTTTTGTTTCCTTGTAACAAGTATTTATACAATAAATACATAGTCTCCATTTCCATGCAGTTAGTTTATATTTCATGACATCATGTGTATATACAAGAAATTACATGAGTACAGAAATTTAAATGAGAACGCTGCTTAAACTCAGTGGTGTAGCAAAAGATGGTGGCAATGAAATTTCTTTATTTTTGTTTCCCCCATGAGATTTCTGTACATCATCTATGAACAAAATAAGTTCCTCAGGTAAAATTTACAGTGCTGAGATATAAGTGATCCTCACTTCACTGATGGAGAAAAAGAGAGAGAATACCTTTTTAGTATAGTGCAGAAGTGGCTCAGAGAGGCTCAGATTATATCCTACAAAATTACAACTTCATTACCTATATAAAAATTTGCTTTACAGTGCACACAGAAGATCCTGCCTGCTGTAGGGTACTGGTTCATAGCCCTGTGTGGTATGCTGGTGACAAAAAATTTGAGTGAAATTAGTGGCTTTGATAGGTCTTTGAACCATTGCCAGTATGTTTTCCTTTTGATAAACTATGTCAGTATATCAAATTATTTCCCTTGATATATTTACATGATTAATTGAGGACAAATGTCTTCGGAGTTTTTTGAAGAAATGTAAAATGGGATTCACTGACTCACGTACCTAATTTTCTGTTAATGCAGAAGGGGGGTGAAAAAAAGTTTCCTACCTTCTTCTGTTTGAATGGTGCAAAGTAGATCAAACTTTGTCACTATTAATACCATTTCCTAGAGCCTTCGTGTTGCACTGATTCAAATTCAAAATGCCTCTGAAACTCCTCTTGACATAGTAACTACTACTTGTCACAAATTATTATTAAAACCTAATATTCATTTTATAATACCTGTCACAATTTTGAAAGTTAAGTTCCTTAAATATTAAATACTCTGGCAGTTGAAAAAATAAACGCAATTACTCCTTCTCCTCTAAGATTGTACATGTTTTCTTAATTGATACTCAGTCTCAGAATATCTTAAAATAAGGTTAGGCCTTCCTACAAAATTAAGATTATTCTACCTTTGAGGCCACTGAAATAGCTGCTACACCCACCTCCCTTAGAAAGTTCTCTCTGACTGAAGCATTTATATAGCTCTGTTCATGTTATGCCACAAAAGTAGCTGAAATTTTTTAGTAGTTTTGATTTCCATTGACAGAACTCTGCATGCCAGCTGTGAAATAACTCCTTAGAAAATATAGCTTCCATACATGGATAAGCCAAAACATACTTGTTATGTCTATACTTATTTCTGGAAATTACTCAGATAAATTCATCTAATTCTTTGGATTCTAAGAGGCAAGACTTCTTCATTTATTTCTTAACAGCAAAAGTAACATGGATTTCAGAATCAGATGCCATTCATAGGACTTTTCAAACTTTATTCAAACAGTACATCTCATGATATATTTCTGTGAATGAGAAGTTCTGATATCAGGCCCTCAAAAATGTGTCTCCTAGTTATTTTCTCACAGTATTTTTCTGAAACCTGACCAAGAGCTTCCCTACCAATCCAAAGCACGATGGCTTATATGTTCAGAAGGGTAGTACTGAAAACCTTCAGAGTTTATATAGTGCAACAGATTTGGTCTTGTTGTAATATATGGAAATAAGTACTATTTTCCAAAAAGGACATAATTCAGGAGAATTCTTTGAAGGGGAAATCTTGGTTTTGATTCCTTGAAATATATCCAAGATTCCATTCTGTTTCTGTCTTTTTTTTTTTTAATTGAACTTAACCTGTCTCTGTCAGTCTGTAACAAAGCAAGACAAGACCAGAAAACAGCTAAGCAGCTGTACATGAAGTTGTACTATGTGCAAGTATTTCTTAGTTTTCATCAGTTCATCTTAGTAGTTAGGACAGCTTTAGCTAATACTTGGTTTCCTAGATACAACTTACATAATTTAAACCATACTAAAATAGAAGGACAGTTGTGGAGACATTCAGTGATTTTCTATGAAATGCAGTTGTGGAAGGATACTAAACGATGACCTTGTCCTGAAGGACAGCCATGGAGTCTTTTATACTCTGGTAAACTGACAGGTCACAGCTGCATTTGGTCTCCTCCAAGTCACTAATGTCTTTTCAAGCAGAAAGGAACTGTGTACGAGGAGTCTTAAGATTCTCCACCTATGCAAACTCCCTTGTTTTAGTAATCTTTAAGGAGGTATTCTCTAATCTCACACTTTGGCTGACAGCACTATATCCTACTAACTTGCAAAGCTTAAAATCAGAAGGAGAGGATATGAAAACTGTGGAGATGAAAACACCAGTTGATTAGAGTCTGGTGCCGACAACACCAAAAATGCAGGTTTGATCTGTTTATGGACCATTCACTTAAGAGGTGGACTCCATGATCCTTGTGGGTCTCTTCCAATCTGGAATATTCTGTGATTCTGTTTCCAAGACTGTACAGTTTTAGCCTAGTTAGACATGGCCCTTTTCTCAGGCAATAACAACTCTTTTTGAAGAGCTGAGTTTTCCTACACTGAACGCTCTTCTGGTTTTTTAGGTGCTAAGATTGATTGTTTTGTATGATAGTTTTAAATATAGGTAATATGTGCCTATGAGAAAGACTTTTTATACCTGATAATAATCTCATAGGAAACAATAGGATTTTGCTTAGATCACATCAGATAGAATGGAAGCTTCAGATAAAGTTTGTCTGGGAGAATCTTCTTAGAAATCACAAAGTTCTGAAAGAAACACTTTGTAAACTCTTTCTCAGAGAGGAGTCTAGGTGTGGCAGGATCTATCCTAGTCCCAGATTTAGTCAAAAATTTATGTCTAATGATTTATATAAGTGTGATTCAGCCTTTATGTAACTCTCTCCAACAAGATTAAGCACAGCAAACCAAACATATTTATATGATTAAAGTATGCTGGTTTTTTTAATCGATGATGATAATGATTAGACTAAAAAACTTTAATCACAGTTACTTCCTGCACAGTATATTTATAACTACTATTATAGTGTATTACCTTTTTAGTATTGAAGTAATTATATTAAGACTAGCAAAATAATTATTAACAGGAGATTTATGTTACTCAGCCATACCAATGACCTTGGGCAACTCTTTCATTCAGCCTCAGGGAGTAACCTCGAGTGGGTGCCCCTCTCGAGGGAGGAATCTCCACATGCACTCCTAGAAGGAGTGTGTTGCAAGTCCTTGCTGTAAGAAGAGGGACTGGGCTTTCATAGTATAAATTCATTGGCTATTGTTCATATGTTTCAAGCCGGCTGTGTCAGCTCAGTATCCTTTAGTTCAGCACCTGTAGATAAATTATGACTATCATCACTTGCTGTTCCTTTGTATGTATGTCTGTATGCTGCATTCTCACTGGTGTGAGTTTCTGTAGGGAAATGTAGTTCTTCACATCCTTAGAATATTTAGCTTTGGGGTTGATGTGTCAGGCTGGCCTCAGTGTTCTTTAACAATAAAAAGAGTGTAACTCCTCCTCTCCATCTGTAATCAATAACTTCTGCAAATATGGTAGAGTTCAAGCTGTTTTATCTCCACTTAGGCAGAGCATCCTGCTACAGATCAAGGGCAAAAGATGAGCAGCTATCTAAAATGTGGTTGAAAATTACTATGCAGAAATTTTATATGTGAAGCAGTGACTGCAAAACTGAGTTCTGATCTAGCTGTCCTTCTCAGGCTCCTTCAATCCATGTTAAAAAAAATGATCCTGTGTCCTGTATTTCTTATTCACAGCTCAAGGTCCCTCATCTCTTCTCAGGTTTACTTGCCACGGTTTATCCCTGGTTTCAAATTTTGAGGCTTTTGTCTGTGTCTTTTATCACTGAAATATGGCTCAGAACAGCATTGCTGTGATAGCTTTCACATGGCCTTTCTGAAAAATGGGCTAAGTTGTGATTTATACTCTTTGACATCTCCAGCTATTTAGGTTCTTCTTGATAATTACTTTCCTTGCACTTTTCTGGGCTACAGATGGGAATTTCTAATTGTATGAGCTCTACATCTTGGATTGCCTCATTCAAACACAGGAGAACTAAAATGTAAAAGACAAGGGTTTTATCATAGCAGTACTGTTACTCTAGACACTTTTATAAGGGGCCAAGAGGGATGTCACCTGCTAGCAATGAATCAACACCATTTATCAGATGCTGCCCCCCACTCCCCACCTCCATTATCTGTTAATAAACTTAGAAACAAAATAGTGTCATATTTTACGGGTTTGAATGCTGTAAAAGAGTTTTTCTGACCTCCTAAAACATTAGAAGACTTAGTTGTCTATTACTTGTGTGCAGAAAATCTCCTTTGTAATAAGTGCAGGCAAATTCATCCCTGCTGCAACTTTATTGACTTGGAATTAAAATCAGCTTCTGTTAAATGATCCATATGGGAAATACACAGTTTGATTACTCAAAGGAAAGCATCCTTTCTGATGTGTGTTTTAAACCTGAAATTTTGCTAACGCACATTTCTTGCAATTGTTGCAATTAAATATGCAAAAATTTGACAGAATTTAATAGTAGTATAAATGCTGGTGCTGTCTAAATGGTCTAATGAACTGCATGTGAAGAAGTAGATGTCAAGAAGCAGATGTATGAGTGTGAACTGTTTTGTGGTTTACGTAACAATGTAGGCGATTGTAGTCATAGAGCCGGATGAGCAAAAAGCGGGGTGCTGTTCATACAAAGGGGCAATCTTTAAGTCAGTTTCCATTCTGTGTACTTCAGAGCTTTTAAAAAGAAGCAAAAGTAGCCCAGCACCCTGATAACTACAGAGAGCAAGTTTGAAAAGCTAAAGCATCACCTAATAAATATTTTGCCAGCAGGGTTAAAAGTTTTAAACCTGATCTAGTCCACTGTAGCAATACTCAGGTATTCTGTATGCTGGATTTGAGTTTTTGGACCTTCTCTTCAGTCATTTCTAGTTCTGTTCTCTTGTAGTTATTTGCTAACTTTGCTACCTTTTTTTTCTATTTTCAGTGTTTGTGATAATGATGTTGTCACCTCACTGAAGCTAAGGAAATATGAGAATAGAAGCTCTTTAAACACATATCCTAGCAGGCAGGAACCGGGATAATGAAACAATACACATTCAGTGTTGTGATTTGTTTATATTGATGTTCGTGGGAGAGGGCAGAGGATATTTAACCTCCAGAAGCAAGTAATAGAATTTAAACTATGTATGAAGAGCGTAAAAATGGAAGTCTGGAAACACAGGGTATCTGAGGGAAGGCAAGTCTTCTGTTAGAAGTTTAGTGCATAAATCCAGGACAGATTACAGGCTGCGGTCTTGTTTATAGGTTGGCAGTTGTAGTGATGAAGAAATTGCTGACTGAACTAATGAACGGTGCCACCTTGTATAACTCCCACAGAAGAGCACTGTGCATTGCTTGAAGTGAATGTGTAAGGAAACTCCAATATATTTCACTTAACTGACTTGAAAAGAAATATTATAATGTTGTAGAAACAGGTTTCAAGAATAATGGAATTTCATAGGCTAAATTTAAATATAAAAGATGCATGATTGCTTAGGTTTTAAATCTAGCACAAATTAATCAGTTTTAATGCATTAAAATATGAAAAGCTTAGGATTTTTTAATCATTTAATAATCAATTTATTGATTCATATAACATAAAATGAAGGAGGCTATTAATCAATTGGTATGTATAAGTGACTGATGGAAATGCTAAAATTTTATTTAATAGCTGCTATGCTGAATGAACTAAATCTCCCAGTCACCGTAGATCCTCCGTTTACTTATGAGCCATCAAGTAAAACTGGCAAGTTCTAACTAAAATGGAATTGAAAGACAGAGATTCATGAATTAGAAAAGGAGTTAGTACTTCAGAAAAAGTATTGCTAAATGTGTTCCATAAAATAACGTACTTAAAAAGATTACACCACATGTGTACAAACATTTTACAAGCATTGGTATTTTAAAAAACATAATAGGGATAATGAGTGAAATGAAAAGATTTTATATATTATCTGTGTGTTCAACTTCAAATCAGCATGTTCTTTATAAAAAGAAACTGTAATGCTTGGGGTTTTTAACAGAAGCATGAATCTTGCGTGCTTGGGCAGCTTGAATGTAGATTTTTGGTATTTTGCATACAAGTAATCTCAATATTGGCAAGAGACAGTGGAAAATAAAAAAAAGGTTAAAAACCTCCTGAGATAAAGTTCAAACAAGGAGTTCTACATGCAGATTGTCTCCCCTTTGAAAATTATTTTTCTGATTTGCTGTTTTGTTTGCAACAAAAGATGTTTCATCAGTCACTATGGAACATATATTCAGATGCAATTGAAGAAAACATATGCTTTACATGAAAGACACTGACAGAAAGAAAGAGATACAGAAATAAGGTGAAGACTTCAAAGTCAATAATTCAGGAAGTTTAGAGAGGAAAAATTATGTTCCTGTAAATCATAGTCTATCTCTCTGTGTTCATACACTTTGGCACAGCCTTGTTTAATATACATGGTATCTGCATCCCTGTGAGAATCTCTTCAAGACATCTCCAGATCTTCCCAGAAACATCCACACCATGCAGCATGAAATCTGACATACAAGATCCTTTTGACATCTGTTATGCCACTAACTTCTGTGCATCACCATGCCCAGATGTATGCTACAGCCAAAAGCAACTACAGTTTGGTACACTCATTAATCTTGCTGCAAGGACAGGACACACTGTAAAGAGTGCTGGGTGACAAGCTAACATGCTCTACTAGTCTTTCCTGCAGGTCTGGGCAAACATTTCATATCTGGGATGCTTCAGGTGGCAGTCAGATGCTGGGAGGACAGCTGGCTGCTGGACAGTCAGACAGGAGAGCTCATGAAGAGCCTTTCACAGATGAAAACATCGTGTGAACCAGTGTCGTGGTGCTTTGGGGAAACATGTTGCAGCTTCTGCCTGGTGGTCTAGACTGTGACTTAATACAGGTTGTTGGAGGTATCATGCTGCTTCTGCTTGGTGTTTGTTCTTTATGGGTCTTATGTTGCATTGGTCAGTACAGGGCTAATAGATGATTTCTGGGACTGCATCTTTACTGTAATCCCTCAAATCAAATAGTCTTGACATTAGAACATCGTGCATCTGTGTCTCTTCTTTTCATAGGAGTAGTGCAGCATGAATAGGGGGTATAGACTACCTGATGGCAAGCCTTGCAAAAACATTTAGAAAATGCAGTACTAAAAAAAGGAGTACTTACCTCAGGCTAGCACCAAGTAGTACTGCCATGAGAGACTGCTTTTCAGGCATTATTTTGGACATCTTTCTAATTTCCATTTCTTCATTCTGAATAAAGTTCTGCAGTCACCAGGTGAAGGTGTTTTGTCTCAGAAGGGATTTACAAATTATGAACTCAGCGCAGTCTGCCGGACTGCTGTTGACTACAATTCAACTCCGCCTTTCAAGTGAGAAGTTCAGAAATGTCACCAAACTTAGCACGGGTGGCACATAATTCTAAGAAGGCTTTGGATGACACAGACCAGCAGAATGTTGCTGTGTGTGTAAGGGTTCATACATGAACTGAGGTTTTGGTAGTTAAGCTGACAGCTAAGATGTAAGGTGGCACGTGCCACGGTCTATGACGTGAACGTGGACCGCTCTGCGTACAGGTGCGAGCACCCTTGTTGAACCTCCTGTGCCCACTGCTCACCACGTTTTCTTGTTTGATGCCACCCACCACACTGTTCTGCACAGCCACTAAAAGATGAGATTACGTGGTCATAAGGAAAGGCTTTCTTTGGAATCTGCTTGAGAGTAACTGAGATGCAGCCACTGAGATCACATATTTACATAAAATTCTAAATACTGATTTAGATAAAGAAGGGAAAAAATATGCACAGTATTTAACTCCATATTTTTAATTCTGTTACATTTGAATTAGCTCAGTGTGTGGACATAGGAATTGTTACATATATGGAACTTTATGTTTTTCTCTCAGTTCTTTCTGCTTGGGTCTGTAGAATGGACCTCAGTTTTTGTGATTTATGAACCTACGTGATTTCCCACTACTTTGTATTTAAGTGACAGTTTTACATCTCTACGTAAAAATTCTTTTTTCTTTCCTAGGGGAGGTAATGTTAAGAACTCGACTCATGACTCTAAACAGAATTAAGCAACATATCGTGTTTAGCTATGAATTTTTTAATATCTTGAAGCCCATACAAGCATAAAATTGGATTGTAGCTAACTGATTGTTGTGGAAACTAGATATATCTGTTTTGGTTCTGTGTATGTATTCTTAAGAACTTTTCAAGGTGCCTCTTACATTATGTTTTTCAGAGTTAGATCTAAATTTGTCCTTAAATAATGGATATTTTTAATTATTATCAAACCATTCTCTGATAAAATTCACTAGATCC
>VZRX01003755.1:80062-92413 GCA_013398075.1 Notiomystis cincta
AAAAAAAAAAAAACCAAAACAAAACAAAACAAAAAAACAATTAACCAAGAAACCCCAATAGTTTATGCATCAAAAAAATCCTCCTCTACTTAGACATTTAAAAACTACCCTAATGTTAAAAATTTTTATTCCCTTACTTGTCAATATTAGATTGATTTTTTTAGTAGATTCCTGAAATTCTCATTTTGCAAAATATAAATTATTATTTATTTTTAAATCAATTCTACTTTTAATTAGAGTTGCATCCCTTGATACTTTTTTCATCTACTATCTTGTCTGAATTTCATTACAGACAACATTATTTTTTGCCTGAAATTCATTGCAACAGCTGTTGCCTTTCTCGGTATATTCTAGTCCTTCAGAAAAACTACTTTTTTAAATTCATTCAGTCATCTTTCCATGGTGAAGGTTGTTGACCACCACAACAATTCTGTGATAGCCTAGAAATATAGCTGACATTGAAAACTCTTAGATCAATAATGAAATAAATAAATGTTGGAAATGGAGCTGTTATCACTCTCTCAGTTGTCCTAAATAAAAGGAATATTTTCATATATATAATAATGTATTTGTAAAGATTAATTTGAATGAGTTACTAAACATACGAATTATAAAGTATCATAGTTTGTCTTTACTTCTTAGATTTAAAATATCCTCTTATACTTTCCTACCTCTGACATTCCTGTTATATCATCATTTTTGCAATTCAGATGTCTTTCTCTTCTTATCTTTATCTTCTCCATAACTATCTTCCTCCTGCCTCTCCCTCAAAAACAGCGTGCATACGGAAAAATCCAGCAATACAGCTGAGGGATTAATACTTTTCGGCTTGCCTGTACAGTCTGTTTGTATTTCATTATGTCAAATAATTTTGACATAACACCTCTTCAAAAATTTCCCAAAGGAACCCTGTAGGCTCATCTTTTCATGTTGCTCAGATTGTATTGTATATCTGCATTTACTCCCAGAGACTTTCCTTTTATTTGCAGTAGCACCTGGTGAAAAAAAAACCCAGTATTTATTCCCTTGATTCTCCACTGATGGATTTCTCCCTGAGGTAGAGAAATGAAAATTTAGCACCAAGTTATGCAGTAAGTAAATTAGCCATGTGTTAAGTTTATGGTAATAAAATTTTAGAAATTTGCCTCTTAGGATATTTTTGAGCATGATGAGATTTGATATTTCTTAAGAACCTTCTTGAGTTACATGAATCAAGCCAACATTAGAAACAAACAAACAAGAAAAAACAAACTCAAAAAGACCACAAAGCCAACCAACCAAAACAACAACCAAAACACCCACCAAAACCCAATTTGATGGCAGTGAAGCTTTACCACTGATTTTGTAGTGGAAGTCTGTGTAGTTTTACGCATCCTTTTCAATGTCTACAGACTGGCAAAATGTATGGAAGATAATATTTTCTCTTATTTAGAAATTAGACATTCAGAAAATAAATGCCATTAAACAAATTTCACAGAATGACAGAATAATCTCTGTTGGAAGGGACCCATAAGGATCATTGAGTCCATCTCCTGGGTCTGCATAGCACCATCCCCAGGAGTCACAATATGTGCCTAAGAAATTTAATTTAATACTATTACCATTTCTTAATTTATTATTATGACTAAAAGAATAGAGATTCTGAAAAAAATATACTTCCTCAACATTCTTGACAAAAATAAGTTAAAAGAATGCTTGAAATAATTTTGTTGCATTTTACATTTTATTGTGGATAAAGGTGAGACTGGTGATTTTAAGGGTTTTTTTTAACAAAGACTTGAAAAGTACTGACCTGAAATTATGAGATAAAACTCTCAAATGTGATGAATGCTGTTAAAAGCAATCATTAGTAGTACTGCTGGCAACATGGCATTGTAGATATTTATACATTCATAAGCATTTTTCTACATAAAATACAGTATCTTAAAGAGCATATAACTGTATTTCAATTTATTACAAAATATATTATTCATATATATATACAGAACCACAGAATGGTTTATGTTGGAAGGGACTGTAAAAATCATGCAGTTCCCACACACTTGCCCATGCAGGTTCATCTTCCAGTAGATCAGGTTGCCCAACCAACCTGGCCTTGAGCACTTCCAGGGATGGTGAATCCACAATTTCTTGAGCACGCTGTTTCAGTGCATCACTACCAGTAAAATTGAGTTCTTAATTAATACCTAACCTTAATCTATCCTCTTTCAATTTAAAGGCATTCTCTCATGTCCTGTCATGTCATGCCCCTGTAAATAGTCTTGTCTGTCTTTAGAGTCGGCTCCCTTTTACTGGGAGGCTGCTCTAAGGTCTCCCTGAAGCCTTCTCTTCTTCAGGCTGAACAGCCCAGCTCTCTCAGCCTGTCTTTGTACGACAAGTGCTCCAGCCCTCAGATATCTTCTCCTTCTCTGGACACTGGAGATTCTAGCCTTGCATAGACTTATATTATGGGAACAATAAAAAATGGTAAAGATAAGATATTGAAAAGCCTTATCAGGATCTCGTTGTAAAGTTTCCATTATTTTTTTTTTCATCTTGATTAAGTTCCCAGTTAATTTGCATTGTTCAAAATGTCACCTGACATTGTTAATATGATATTATGCTGATCTGTGACCTTTTAGTTCTGAAGGGTAAACCCAAACAACTAAGCAAAATGTGTAATTGTGCTAGATGCTACTTAGTTATTGCAGTATGTCTTTAACTCAGCCACTACAAATTCACAAAATTGCAAGATAGGGTAATGATTCTTGTTTCAGTGTTGATGTGAGAAAACTTGACTCCATAGTGAGGACAAAGGTTTGCATAACTTTTCTTCCCTCAATGAGATGATAATTTTCAGCTTCTCCTTGTTGATTTGATATCAAGGAGAGCACCAGTCAGATGAAACCAGTAAAAACAGATAATTGAAGAGTTAAGTGAGTTGAATTTCTTTATATTCTTCCATGATTTCATTTGGTCTCAGGCAATTCAGGTAGTAGCAGGCTGTAGGCAAAGTTCAAGACATTAATTTTGGATATTCTGAAGAATTGAAAACAAACAGGTTGTTTTTCATTATCAGTGGTTCTGCTGGTATTTTTTTCCACACTGTTTAGGGGATTCCTGATGGGAAGTGTGTCTCCATTCTCCTGAGGTGCAAATACTTTGGATGCAGTGAAGCTTTTAGAGGCTTACAAGATAGTTATTGTGTCATAAATTATGTACAGTAGTTCAGTCATTTGCATTTTCTGAGAGTGTAGTGGCACAATGTCAAAACCTAGCACCTGTACTGTGGAAGTTGAGGTGATAAAATAAACACACATATCAAGCAAAAATTGGTGAATAGTTAATATATTTTATGCATTTTTAATTATCATATATATTTTGAAACTTAGAAAGATAATACCATTACTTGATGTTCTATACTATCTGTGTGTTAATACATAAGAAGTAAATAGAATCAAATTACCTTATTTTTTCTTCCCTGTTTGTAAATGGCATTTGGGAATTGAGGGTCATAAAATCCAAGTAAAATTGGATTAATAACCCATTTTTATTTCCATGAACCTGGCATATAAAATGGGATCCTCAGGGTACAGCCCAAGATGTTTAGTTTGTAATAGTCAGCATCATGTCAGTTAAAAAAAAAAAGGCAAAACAGTCCCCAACCATCTGCATCTGATTATTCAGATCATGTGATATCTATGATATTTCATCTCCCTTCCAGCACATTTTCTGCAATATGAAGAGAAGTTGCTCTGTTAACCTCTAATCTACTTTGTGTGGTGTCTGGAGAACTATCAGCAGAGGTAGTGTCTCATATCAGTGACTGCATCAAGATATGATGTACTTTGCATCTTGGAAAATTCAAACCCTAAATAATATGACATAAACAGAATGAGTGCCTAATTATGCACTCTGCTTGTCTTATTTCTTTTCTAACGTATTGTAAAAATCAGAAAAGCAGAGAAAAGAGAATTTTCCTAGAAACTGGTGACAGTTCATGTGACAGATGTAAGCATGCACAGCAAAATATAAAGACAGATACTGGGAAGGCCTTGAGTAACCTTGTCTGACCTAATAGCTGACCTTCATTTAAACAAGAATTTGGAATAAATTACCTTTCCAACCCAAATTACCCTGTGATGAAAAGAAATAGTATTCTCTTGAAGTATTCCTGAAGTTTATTTTAGCAATTCACCTTCTCTTTTTATTTTGTATGTTTCTATATTTCTGTTTTGCAAAAGGGAAAGCTATTCACATGATCTGGAAGCAAAGGAAAAAATGTTAATATTTCATTAGTTTTCGTAGAAACAGGATGATTGTAACATTTACAAACTGTTGAGCTCTCATAAAATTCTTGTCCTCATCTACATACCCGATGCTGAATTATCACAGGTTCATATTCAAATATCATGCAAATTAATAAAGACAGCATTCTTCCATAAAATATGCACATATTTGAAAAGATTTCTTCAGTGGAAATTATGAAATTACACAGATCTTCTTAAATGTTCACTGTTTTCTGTCTTTCTCACACAGCCATACAAATGTCAGCTCAAAATACTGTGTTTGAAAGTCTGCGTGTAGTTTTGAAAGTGTGTTCCTGAAAATCCTGTGGATTTTGGTTGGTTTCTTTTTTAATTAGACCAAAAAATAGTATAATTTTTTATGTTAGAAAATTCACATTTTCTTTGAAGCAAACATACCAAATTAATACTTAATTGAAGGCATCTCTTTACTAGAAGTAGGAAAAAAATGTGTTGCAGTAACAAGTGCATAACTCAAAACACATGAAATCGTTACCATATTGGTCTATTCCATGATCTTGTATATGACCTTGCCATTTTAAGTTTTCTGTGATATGGTCAGAAATTTTTTCTTGCTTTTTTTTCCCCTTTATTATTTACTTAAAGAGAAATAAAAGAAAAAATATTCCCAGATAAAGTTTTGACTTACCTTTTGGCCTGGAGCGTTTATAATATTTCTAATATTTACATATAAACTACTGTGATTAAGCAGAAATACAAATATTCTGGCTTCATTGCTAACAGAATGTACATGGCAAAAAGTTCCCCAAAGTTTCCATCCCCCAGCAAACCCCTCGGTCGTTCCATATTAAATGAGTGACTGTGAGATGCTGCTTCCAGAATAAGACCGGAAACTCTAAAACATTCATAATTATCAGCTTAGTCTTCTGAAACAAAGATGAAAATACGGTGAATGTGTGTTGTTCATATTTTCAGTGCAGACCTGGTCATTCATTTCAAAATAATATAGTAGAACTGGAAATACTCAGAAAATTATGTTTTAAAAGATTAAAACGTAGACAGCTGGCATGGAAGAAGTGACCGAATAGACTGAGATCCTTTGGCCTGGAAAAGAGAATATCGGGTATGAACATGACACAAATCTGTAAGTACAGTGACATGAAGAAAAAGGAGGTCAGTTGTTCATTGCCTCTACCAGCACACCAGAGCAAAAATAACGTACCCTCCTCATGACTCACCAAAACTCATCCCTTTGGGGATGCTTGTTCTGAGTAGGCTGCTTAAACTGGTCCTTTGAAGACCAGATGAGGGACAGATCTTACACTGTAGCATGTCTGACTGTTCTTGTAGGTATTGCATTCATAAAACTCCTCCATTCATTACAGGAGTATTTTAATAGAGATTAAGGTAATGGCAAATATTGACACTAAAATTGGAGTGTTTCATATCACAGTTTATGTATTTCATAAAAGAAAAAATCTTGTAAGAGCAAATAATTAGAGATGCTTGCTATGATGAAATAAACATTTTATGTTTTATAATATTCCCAATACAAAAAAAATCACTTGTTCTTTCTAAGAATTAATTGTACCAATGGTTTGTATCATATGGCAGACACATCCTTGATACCAAGTTTGGGATGTTTGAATAATGGATAATCACACTGTGGTATTTTCCGTGGTTCTTATCTGTTTAGACAATATTTATCATAATGCTATTATAATTTGTTTGAAGACAGATTTTGTTGTTCATATGGAGTCTGCATTGCAGTTTGGTTAATTAGTGTTCTGTGGAGTTGAAATTACATTTTTATTCCACTATGTTATCTCAGAAAACAAATGTTATTCCAGCCAAAAAAATCCTACATAGAAAATATCTAATATAGAATAGAAATTAGTCTGGAATAGTAAAGAACCTGTACGAACTTTTGTTTAGTAAGGCTAGAACATCGTAGTCTTTAAAAAAAAAAAAAAGATGTGTATATTTGTTAGATCCAGACATTCAGTGCAGTTACTGTCTTCCATATAACAAAGAGCTAACATTAAAACCAGAAAACTTGGGAAAAAAAATCCTCTGTCAGAATTCTTTTAGTGCAGGATCTAATCTTTTGAACAACTACAACTACTCCAGTTCTATTTGTGATGGTGAGCCTTAGGAACAAGAAGTATCTCGCCTCAGGCAATGTAGACAGGAGAAGTTTAAAGCTTGAAAGATATTGTCATGAATGCCAGCAGGAAAAGTCTGAGCTTAGTGGTAGCTTCTGCAAGACTGCAAAATCTGTATGGTCTCAGGTGCAGAAGAATATAAAAAGGTATATGTAAATATAGTGTATATAATATAAATAAATTGCATGGCTAAAATAATATTTTTTGTTGTTGTTGAAGCTATGAGAACAAAAAACACTGGTGTAATTTGATTTAATGATAACCTTTTGTCTTAATGAAAAAAAGTTGAAGCCACTAATGTGATTAAATTTTTTGTTAAGAAGGGACCAATCAAGTCTTCAAATTCAACCCCAATTCATATAAAAATACATTTAATGTAGAGAAAAAGAAAAATAATCATACCTCTTTTTACTGAATACTTAGCTAACTCATAATTTTGAATATATTTAGAATTGATAGGAAAAATATGAAACGTGAATATTTCTAAGTTTGACTTTCCCTTAGTTTCCATTCTTTCGTATCCTAAGGTAGCCTATTTAAAAGAAATTCATAAGAAATAAATAGAAATACAAATCACTAAGGCACTTCCAGTGTATTAATTGCTCAAAAAATTATTTTTGGTTAGTCTATAGCATATACTTTTTTCCCTTTCAAAAATAATGGAAATTCATGTAGTTAGTAAACTAACTTTTAAACTTAGAAATACAAATGAATAAAATTTTTAAAAAAAAAAAGAAAAAGAGGAGATAAAAAGAATAAAATTACAACAGAAAAACAAATCTCTAAAAGCACAAACCAACTTTCTGAAAATAGGAAGATGAGAAATAATTAAGACTGCCAAATTCTAGTTTGATGGAGCGAAACAGTAAAAAATAGCTAAGTTCTTAATTGGATTAAGTATCCATAGCTAATTTTCTGACAAACAGATTTTATTTAAGGAGGGCTTGAGTGGTTGATTCATCATGCATGCCTTCCTCAGTCTAAATAAAGCACACTGCAATTATTCTAGCCTGCATTATTGGTTTGTTACGGCATATTTTCCACATACTTTGTTCTTTCATATGACATGTTTTTCTTTCTATTTTTTCTAATTTCTCTATTAAAGAAATAAACTTTATTATTCTAATTGAAAATACTCCCCTCAAAGGAATTATTTTAAAATGTTGTCGTGGTCTTTTCTACATGTGAGAGCAGATCTTTGCTTTGTTAAAAAAGTCAGTTTAGGTGATACCAGTGGAATTATGCAGCAGTATTATAGCTGAGAAAAAGTATGTTCTTAGACATGTGTTAGAATAATAAATGTTCTGAATTTAACAAGGTATGTTCTTTTTCTGATGTTTTTCCACTTTTTCACACTCCATGGTGAATATACCATTGAAAAAGTCTTCCACTTACCATGTTTTCTGTTGTAAATGAAGCCTGTCATTAATTTTCAGACTTAATTTTCATCATCCTTGGGAGGTTAGTTTTAACATGGAAAGAGTGTCTCTAATACAGTCGTATTTTAGGATTTTCTGAAGCACTGAGTCAATTCTAACAGATTTTTGGTGGATGGATTGAAATTCCATTCATAAGAACCAGTATTTTTCCCCAAACTTCCCTGTATGTCAATAATACAAGTAATAGTAGGATTAAAATGTCGTACTTGAAGTAGAGTTTACTTGTGTAGGACCAGTTTTTCATCTGGGTATGTGTATAGCTTGCAGGCTGCCTAGTCAAGCCTTCTCACCCAGGTGAGGATGAACAGCACTATGACAAAGCTCATATGACAGGGAGCAAATCTCTGGCAGCATGGGAGGGGATGTGTTGCAAGGATTGCAAAGAGTGGCATGCTATGAAAGCACCCTGACGTGGCCAGAAAAGGGCAGCTGGCTGTTACAGCTGCAGAGTCCTCCCAGTGTGAGACACTGACTGCCATCCAAGCTGGAGATGTATTCATATGACTTAGGGCAACAAGCAAGGATCTCTGCGTGAGCAGCTCAAAGCTTTGAGCTCTGTTACCCTGCTTGCACAGCTCTAATGAGTTTTGCTGTTAATTTGGTTTTGCTGAGCTGGAATTGGCTATCTCTTTCTTGGGCCACAATTGAAGAAAGCTACAAAAATCTCTAGGTTCAAGGTAATCTTTAGATTTATAATGCTGGTCGTAGGTTTGGCTAAGTGAATAAAAAGGCTATGACTGTGACAAAATAGAAATTGATGGTTCTCTTTTTATTGCTGTCAGTGACATCTGTCAGAGTCCTCAGAATAAGTTGGGGGAGGTAATTTACTCCTTTGTAGGCGTGATAAAAGCTATGCTGTAAACCTAAGCAATAGTCTGAGAAGACAATTTTATGAGAGTTGGTCCTCAATCTGTTAGGGTGCAGAAAGCAGCAAGGATATAAGCTGCCAAGAGACTTTTTAGGAGATCTTGGTCAAAAAAAAGGAGCCTGGAAGAAAAGGAAGTTTTAAAAGCTCGGTAGCAGCCTTAACTTATCCTCAATGTCTACAAATTCAGGCAGCACGATATATAGAAGGACCTGTTCCTAGAAGCAACCTTGCTAAAATGCCTTTTTTTAGTTTTATGTTTCTAAAGCAAACATATAGTAGACAATGCAGCAGTAGTAGTTCACCTCTGTTGTGTCACGGAAAAAAACTACAAAATTCATGCAAGGTTATTACAAAATTGAGTAAGATTTTAGGGGTGTCTTTTTGGTAATTATTGCTTAAAGACGTTCTGAATCTTCTGCATAGTAGGTCTAAGTGGGGATTTCATCTCCAAACATAGAGTCAGGCATTCAGAATTTTGGACTGAGTGGTGAGAGGGAACTAGACTGGAGTCAGTTACAATATTCTTTACAAGGCAATGGATATTTTCTCTTATTTTCAGTGATTATCAACTCTATACTTCCATATTTTAGAATCATTTTGCTGTTTTTTGTGGTACTCCTGAGTCTCTGTTGTGTTGCACACATGTACATGCACAGATAGATGTAGACAGGGATAGACTACTGTTGCAGAATTTCCCATCAAGATCTTTAGCAACTGAAAGCTGTTAGAGCCATCTCAGACCTTGGAAGCAAATGTCAAATAGAAAGACTTGATTTATCCATCTAATAGGATGGATGAGTAATTATTTTTGTGTAATAGGTTACAGGAGGGAAAGCCAGGAATACAAGTGGGGATCATGTTTAATTACTTCTGTTGCATTTCTTTCTTTCTCTTTTAGGATACAGGTAAATTTGTAAATTCAGCCTGAAACAGATAATCTTCCTTTATTATTTGTCACTGTCAAAATATCCAGTCATGCCAACATCATAAACAATACAGCACATAAACTCACAGATGGCTAACATTCCAAAAACAACTTTCATAGTCTTCATCTGTAGAGAGCAAAAATCTGCAGAATAATGCTGTAAGTTTGTATTTCATATTCATTTATCAGCTTCAATCATTCCAGCTCCTAATTGCAGTCCTAGAATTTATTACCTGTGGCAGAACCATTTTCTCCTCAATTTCCTTTCAATGTTTTCTACCTCTTTGGGAAGATGAGCATGATTCTTGGTTTACAGTCCTGTGTACGTTAATAGCTGAACACTGCACAGACTGCCAACTTCTGGAATTGCCCTCTTTGTATGAGAGGTGGTAATTTAAATCTTGTTCTTTACCAGCTAACGAGAAAAGACCAAGCAGAGTGTCAGTCAGCATGACCACGTGCCTTTTTAGAAATGACAGAGATGTGAAGAACTTTTGTGCATTCCTAGTGACTTCTGTCCTCATAAAAGTCCCCTTAGCACAGACTTCATACAGACCTAATGACAGATAAAATTTCACTCAGACTTAATAAGAAACTAAGTGAGCATATGTACTGAAGTTTGAAGGGCTGGTGGTTTTTTTTGGTTTGGTTTTTTTTTTTCCAGTTCTGAGTTTCAGTTAATAATATTTTGGAATTTAAAATATAGTAGTAATAAATTGTAAGAAAAGCCATGTTTTAAGCTATCATAAATAGCTTAAAATTGCAAATGTATTAAAATTATGGTAACTTATTTTAAGAATTACATGATGAGATTATGTAATACCTTAATGTATCTGATAATCCATGTTTTCATTGTTTTTTGTTTCTTGTTGTTGGGTTTTTAAAATGTGTATTTATTTCAAATGTTTGTGCAGAATTGTTTGTATTTTAAATACATTTACCAAGCAGTGTAATACTCTTTATAAATACATACAGAGTTTCTTTGTGGTTTGAAAAAATGTGATAACAAAGTGTGACATTCATTAATATTTTAAATACAATGGCAATGACATTTTCATTTTGAAAGTATTAGAAATCTTTTACTCACTCTGTGTTATATGAAGATAATTTGAAATATTGTTTGACAGCTGAAGAATGACTTCCATTTTCTGACAGATCTAAAAATATTTACAAATGATAACATATTAAATTGCCATGTCCTTTTCCTGTGCTCATTTTGACATTGCTTCTGATGCAAAGCTGATAATTTGCCTAACAGAAGCAGTCTTCCTTTTTTTAATTAGCCTGATCATTGATTTATTCAATGATGACAGGTTTCTGGGGGCAAACAATGCCTTGTTTCAAAGAGAAAGTGCCTGTTTTAAGGTACAGATTATATGACAGAATGATTTAATTTATAGCTTTCAACATAGGTTTAAATAAAAATTAAAAGCACTTAAGTAGCTGTCATGAAGTATGAACTTACCAGCTTTTAAAATAAATTAGATATCAAGAATTATAAACTTGAGAATGGTCCTGAGAATGACTGAGTTGACTTCTGTGGGCACTTCCTACTTCTTTGAGTGGATCACTTACTGTTAGATAGAGGGACCATATGAACTGATGAAGTGTTTCACCACCTTCCTTTCCCCAAATGTTCATCTGGCCCTAGTACTTGTAAAAGACACTGGTGAATTACTCTGTAATTGTTCAGTTAATTATATTGTATTGCTATCTAGAAATTTGTTTTTAACCTTTGCTCTCTTGATTCTCCAAGGAAATCACTCCTTGCTGAATTGTGATCAGGCAACTTTGTGCTTGCTCTTTATCTTGATTTATTTGTTTCCAGATTCAGGCCTTCCTTAGGAAATACTATGGAGTTTCTACTGTAGCACAAACATACTGAAATACATTTAGCAAAGGGAAGGAATAGGCTGTTCTCCAATGTAGTGACAAAATGTTTTTTAAACTGTTTCAACGGACTGCCCTCGTGGTCAGATGTCAGCAACTCTGTTATTTTTTCTTTTTGCTTTTTATATATAATAAATGCAATACTGAAGTACTCGCAGTCCTTAACAGTGAATTGTGAGTGAAGCTATACGCACTTGCATGTTGGTTGCAAATAAAAGAGGAAACAGTCCTGCAGAATTACTTTTGGCTGATGCAATCTCTTCTTATAAAGTGGAGTAAGAATAATTTTTAAAATATGCATCTCTGCAACTTTATGTGTCTTTAATTCAACTGAGACAGATTTTTGTGTTTGTTTCTAGAGTCATGTGATTTCTTTTTTTCCCCCAAGAACCCCTACAGAAGACTAAATAAAAGAGTAGAAAATTAAATGTGAGCCCACTACTAGAGCTCAAATACAGATATATCTCTGAATTCCTTCAAGTTCTCACTTAGTTAGATCTCATGGAACTTTTGAATGTTTTTCAAAAGCATTTCAGAATCAGTTTATCTGTTCAGATGCATTGTTTTCTCAAGGTGTAAGAGGATAATTCTCCATTTCCTTCTGCCTTGCTCTTTACTTTTTTCCAGATGTACCACATAGGTAGTGATGACTTGCAAACTGGAATTACCCACTTGAAATAGCTTAATTTATAGCCATTCTGCAGCACCAGTGTGCAGGAAAGGCAGTTAAAGGTGTTACAATGTAAGCAAGATCCTTTAGGTTCTTTCCTTTAGGATATATTAAAAAAAAAAACCTAAAGCAGTAAAAATTAATCTC
>VZRX01003755.1:104824-114950 GCA_013398075.1 Notiomystis cincta
TTTTTTAAACACAACTCCTTTTCTCCTATAAACTTTTTAGATCAAGGACTGTCATATTTTAAGTGTTTGTAAGGTGTGCATCCAGACAAGTCCTTCCATTTTTACCTCAGCATATATGGAGTAGAAGGACCAAATAATGGTAGTCAATTATAGACTTACATGAAATGTTAAAAGAGCTCCCCTGCATTTTTTTTTTCTGTTGAGTTCTTCTCCCTCCTCACTCTGCTGTCTCTGCAATGCTCCTTAGTTTTTTACTTGTTTTCTACAAAAGGCAAGCAGGCAGGCAGGCAGCAGGCAGGCAGGAAGGAAGGAAGGGAGGAAGGAAGGAAGGAAGGAAGGAAGGAAGGAAGGAAGAATGTTTTTTACCTCCAGGTGTTCAACCTGCCTTCATGGGAACTGCTAAAATATCTGTGTGTGCCATGACTACTACACCACAAATACTCAGTACTAAACCTCAGCCCAAAATCTGTCTGTCTGAAGCCTCTGCCTGATAGTTCTTTCTATTTAGTGCGTACAAAAGAGAACAATGAATCTCTGCCGACATTTCCTGTGTCTTGTTCCTGAAATGCCAAATTGTGACAATTAAGCCATGTAAAACACAGTTCAGGTTAAGCTATTGCAGCAGGTTGGCCCTGGCTGGGTGCCAGGTGCCCACTCAGTCACCCTGTCTCTCCCTTTCCCACTGGGACAGGGGGGAGAATAAGATGGATCACAAGCAGCAGGGCGAGAGAAGGCAGTTTTATTACAGTACAAGACAGAAATCAGCTGAGATCTGCTCGCACAAGAGCTAAAGAGGGAAAACAAGTCAGTCTCTACTTCCCATCAGCAGCAATGTTCAGACACTTCCCAGGAAGCTTCAGCGTGTGTGACAGTTCCTCCAGAAGGCATACATTGAAAACTCACTAGTGCCCCCCTTTCCTCCTGTTTCCCTTAGCTTATATATCTGAGCTTATGTCACATGGTATGGAATATCCCTTTGGCTAATTGAGGTCAGCTGGCCTGGTTTGTGCCCACTCCGATGGGAGAAGGAATGCCAGAGGGACAGCACCACTCAGCAGTGGCCAAAGCACTGGTGTGCTATCAACACCCTGCCAGCTACCAGGGCAAGGCACAGCACTGTGAGGTCTGTGGACTTCATCTTAGTCAGACCCAATACAGCTATGTCGTGACAGTAAGGAAAAAAGGGATTTTAGAAATGTGTTTAGCTTACAATTCCCCTTCTTTATTACAACACTCCCTCATTTCATCCTCTGAAAACCAGTAGTCAAAAAACAGAAAAAGAACAAAAAGATGGAAATTTTTTTGACATGGCAGGCAGAAACGTAGGTTTAAATATGAAAATGACAAATATATAAAATTGTAGAAGCTAGATAACTGGAAAATAAATGTATACTGCACATTAAAAATTGTTAGATATGTCTACCTAACAACAAGCACTACAGATACTGCTCAAGCCCTTTTGCACTGTTCTCTGTCACTGATAATTGTATTGAGGCTTTTTCAGCATTTCCTTCCTGGCTGAAATGCTTTAAGTCAACAACAGTTCATTAGTCAGAGAAAGGACTTCATATCCTCTTCATAACTGGAATAATGGCCAAACAGTTTGCATTGGTTCAAGTTTTTTTTCTTTACAGACCATTTTTATTGATTTCAATTGATACAAAGATGAAAAAAAAAAGTATTTTTTCAGAGATAGAACTTTTGCTCAGGGTCACTAGGATTCTTGGTCCTGTGGTATGTGAGACTTCCAGAATTTCCAGGTTTTCAGGCATATTTAATGATTTCCAAAAATATTTTCTTACTGTACTAAGGATTTAGATCACATTAATTTAAGGAAGACACATTGCAAATTGTGCAAACAAAAGATGAGTGTTCATAAAACAAGTCCACCTGTTTTATTTTCCTTATTTACAACAGTAGAGAAAATCCATATAGAGGGATTTTGAAGTTCAGCAACTACTAGAAGCTGCAAACAGTTGGTAAATATGAGAGGAAAATCTTATGGTACCCTGTATATTTGCCCACATTCTATTTTTCCTTAAAACCCTGGGAACACCCAAGCTGTCTTTATCATAACTCTTTAAATGTATTTCTAAGGGTAATGCATGGATGCTGAAGATAAGACCTGTGTGAGAAATGCTACAAGAATTTTGATTACCATCTGCAGCTCTTTCACAATCTTCATTAATTCATGGGGTGAGGGCGGGGGAAAATTTTAATTTTGTTTATTTTCCAAATTTAGACAGAGCAGATTTTGCTTCTTAGGAGCTAGTGCTGCAGAATAGTGTAAGAGATTTTGGAGAGCCTTTTTAATGTTGTTTATCCTCTTGTCCCAATAACTAATAAGAGGAGTATGTTCCCAATCTGTCTGTTATCAGTGCCTACTAAGAATGTCTCCAGTTAGCTGGTTTGATAGATGCATATAAACATACATGTGGTCTTATTGAAGTCTTTATTGAAGCTATTCTACATCACATTAATTATTTTAATTCAACATTAATTAACACTTTTGCTGTCCACATTCATTCAATGACAAAATGAAGTAAAATCATCAACCTAGGATTCATATTTAGGTAGAATGTCATATTTATTCATTGTACATTTGATAAGTGAACTCTTCATTATCCAGATATAAAGAAAACGAAGAAACTATATTTAAAAACATAACTACACTCACTTGACAAGAGCTTTTTGAAAATGGAATATAAATTACTAAGTTTAAATACAAGAGTTAATTTAATTCATTTCCATGCTGGAAATATTTCTCCATATGGAGAAATATTTTTAGTGAAATTATGTAAAGTTAGTAAATAGATAATGGGTTTCCCTTGACTTGCAAGAAGTCAACCAGTCAGTTGAAAAATAACTTCATATTGTATTGAGTGTCCTTTACATCTTCATTCACTTCAAAAATGTATTTTTCAAGGGTAATTACTTTTTTCTTCATTACATATGAACTGTGAATACTCTATGAGCTTTTTATAGTGTTATCAGTTCCTTTGTGTGTGTCTTGTTCAATCTGTACTGATTTTGACAGATATTCTTTTATACTATTGGGATAAAATCAGTTAGCCCTATTCCCTTCTCTTCCCTTCCCGAAGGTCAACAGCAGCCTTGACTTTTTTTTGGTCTTGATTTTGTTAATTGGAATGAATTGCAGGTAAAATAATAGAGATTCTCAGCCTAAGAATACAAGTAAGAACAGAAATGGCCAAAGTACTTTATAGCTCCAAGGAAAGGAAGACCTACCTTTCAGCATATGAGAACAGTATTAGATTTGAATAGAGGCTAGATCTCTTCTCACCTGGTTTTATTATCTAGTTATACCATCATTAAAACAGGACAGTCTTAATACATGGGGAAGAAATAAAGTACAATTTACTGTGCACAGGTGGATGTAGAGATGTTAGTGATGGGACTTCATATCATACTGAAGTAACATGCAACTGTTTCTTTTAGACATAGCATTATACATTATCTTTCATTTCTTTACTTCTAGGGTCTGAGGTGGTTGGCTTTGATGGGAAAAGTTGTCTAATTTACACATTAAATAAAAAACTCATTAATGCACTGAAAGATGTGATTTCTCTGAAGTTTAAGACAATGCAAAGTGATGGAATTCTCCTCCACAGAGAAGGACAAAATGGAGACCACATCACCGTGGAATTAACTAAAGGGAAGCTGTCCCTACTCATTAATTTAGGTAACAGCTACAGTCTCATAAAGTCTAATATAGTTATTAGGCATTATTTGACTAAAACTTCTCTTAAACTGTTAAGTGGATTTTAATGTATAAAGTATGATAAACTAGCAGTATATTTTTGAATAATTATATTTTTGAATGAAATTAATAGTTTTTATTTTTCTTCTTTCAAGGTGATACTAAAACTCATCCTTCTAATGCCCATATTAATATTACGCTGGGCAGCCTTTTGGATGATCAACACTGGCATTCTGTTCTCATTGAGCATTTTAACAATCAAGTAAACTTTACAGTGGATAAACACACTCATCATTTTCATGCAAAAGGAGAATTCAGTTATTTGGACCTTGATTATGAGGTGTGAAAATTACCTTTCCTTTATTACATTTATTACCTTTGTTATACAAATGCACTGAAACAGGCAGAGGAAAAAGAACTTAAGGAAGTTTGTAGTCCTTAAGAGCTTGGGGATTTTCTGTCTGTTAAGGGAATGTATCAAAGAGAAAGAGATGTCCTCGGAGCACAAATCTTCCAGTAGACTCTCAACTCAGTATTTCCAAAACACCATCTTTTTCATCTCAGAATTCATTATTTTAATACCTTTGTTTCAGTAGAGCTGCAAATGTGATAAACAATATTGTAAACATAATGAATGAGACTCAACTCAATGCTATTATTTAGTGAATATTAATTTATGAATATAAAACTTGATGAAAATTGCAAAAAATCAGCACAAAACCATTTCAGAAATGTTTATATCAAGACTTAAATCCCTGTTAGGTCTGAAAATTATACTGTGAAAAAGTCTTGCTTGCACAAATAGTAGATTAATGAAAAGTGGTAGATGTAATATGCTGTGAAATTTTCCTGCCTGTGGTTACAAATACCGCTATTTCACAGTTGTAATGTGATGACTGGCTGCTTTATGTTTGCCCTATACTGTTTGTTGGATAAGACAATGAGTGATAGACCAGAATGTCTGGAACCCACAGATTTTATTGTACTCATTCCAATTTTTAAGCATTTTAGAGTGAGATTTCATGCTGTTCTCTGTCTGTATTATTCCATTTCAAAAGTATCTGCTCAGAATTTTTGAATGTAAATCATAATATCAAAGTCTGGAGGATCATACCAATTAAAAAAAAGAAAAGAGAGAGAGAAAATAACTGGTTAACAAATAGATATCTTCTACTAAATCAATCAATATTGCAAATTAATTCTTCCTCTCATCTCATCAAACTGTAGTTTGAAGTACGTGTTGCTAACACAAGTAAAAAGAAAACATAAAAACATTCAAGAAAGATCAAACTACTGTGTTCAGAATTGCATTTGTGAATATAAAATTTTCTTAATTTAATACTTTAATTAAATATTATTTATTTTGGGTGATTTTTTGGAGTAAGATTATTTTAAACACTGCGTAAAATTTAAAAATTAAAAGGTGAATAGTTTAGACTGACGTTTTCTACAATGTTGTCCAGAATAGCTTTGAAATATGTGAGCTGCAATGTTAACTTATACTGGAATCCTGTTTCTGATGGTGTCCAAGAGTTAAAACATAGACTAAAGCAGAACTAAGGTCACCCTTGTGGCAATGTTTTTCTAAAATAATTTACTGCTTTCTAGCAGCTTTTGCCTTAGGGCAGGGACTTGTTTAGACAGAATGATATTCTTGAATTTAACGGCTCTCAATGGGTTTTTATTTTTATTATATCTTCTAATCTCTTTCTGAAACTAAGTAATTTTATGGCACCATACAAAGGAACTGGACAGCCCAAGCATTTTGAAAGGGAAAATATACCTCCTTTAGTTTTTTTCGAATCTGTCCTAGAATGATGTAATTTGATGCATTCTTATTCTCTGTTATGATTGTTATGGTGTGCACAGAGTGGGGAAGTTAGGGTCAGGTTTCTAAAGAAATTTTGTTCTCCCTTTCTATTGTTTTGTATAGTCTGCATGTACTTGGCTTTGTCCCTCTTCTCCTTGGTTTTGCAGCTGTAATGGACTCTGAAAACTGATTCAAGACACTGCTGAGAGACATCAGAAGAAGAAAAAAAAAGCCATAATGTCAGAATAATTAGCTCCATACATTTGATTTGCTATAGCCTAATTTTTGTTAGCGTGTTCTTTTAATATGCAGAAGTGATACAGTGAAATTCACAATAAGTACCAGATTTGTTATAGGACAATTTTTGTTAGCGTGTTCTTTTAATATGCAGAAGTGATACAGTGAAATTCACAATAAGTACCAGATTTGTTATAGGACAATTTTTGTTAGCGTGTTCTTTTAATATGCAGAAGTGATACAGTGAAATTCACAATAAGTACCAGATTTGTTATAGGACAATTTTTGTTAGCGTGTTCTTTTAATATGCAGAAGTGATACAGTGAAATTCACAATAAGTACCAGATTTGTTATAGGACAATTTTTGTTAGCGTGTTCTTTTAATATGCAGAAGTGATACAGTGAAATTCACAATAAGTACCAGATTTGTTATAGGACAATTTTTGTTAGCGTGTTCTTTTAATATGCAGAAGTGATACAGTGAAATTCACAATAAGTACCAGATTTGTTATAGGACAATTTTTGTTAGCGTGTTCTTTTAATATGCAGAAGTGATACAGTGAAATTCACAATAAGTACCAGATTTGTTATAGGACAATTTTTGTTAGCGTGTTCTTTTAATATGCAGAAGTGATACAGTGAAATTCACAATAAGTACCAGATTTGTTATAGGACAATTTTTGTTAGCGTGTTCTTTTAATATGCAGAAGTGATACAGTGAAATTCACAATAAGTACCAGATTTGTTATAGGACAATTTTTGTTAGCGTGTTCTTTTAATATGCAGAAGTGATACAGTGAAATTCACAATAAGTACCAGATTTGTTATAGGACAATTTTTGTTAGCGTGTTCTTTTAATATGCAGAAGTGATACAGTGAAATTCACAATAAGTACCAGATTTGTTATAGGACAGTCTTTGACTTTTGTTCTTACAATATAGTCAACTTCTTTCCTTAGAAAATTACTTAATAGTATTATTGATTTCTCTTCTCTTTCTAAGCTCAGCTTTGGAGGGATCCCAGTGCCTGGAAAATCAGGGACATTGTCACGCAGGAACTTTCATGGGTGTTTCGAAAATGTTTATTATAATGGAGTGAACATTATTGACCTGGCCAGGAGGCATAAATCTCAGATCTACGTTGTGGTAAGAGATTCATAGTTAAGAAAGAATAAATAACTAAAACAGAGAAAAATATCTCAACCACTGTCAAATCCAACCTGTTAGCACACATTTCTAGTAAACTCTGTTAGGTAATGAAAGAAAAATAAGGTCATCACCAAGTTGGGCTATTTTTCATTTCATGCTGTATAGGTTCATCCTAGTAGAAAAGGCTGGATGCATCTTGAGGTCTTTAGCTTATATTTAGCTGTGTCTGATACCACAGTGTTGTGTGGTATCTAACTGGGTGACAAAAGTCAATGAGTAACGGGATGCATCAGAAACCATTGAATCTGTGGTTTGTACCAGAATAATAAAGATATGTGCCTGACTAATAAGAACACCAGCAGCACATTTTAAAAGTTCTTTATTGCTGAGGACACTGATCCACTTTACTTTGTCCAGAGCACTATAACTTTGATAGATAAGTTGTTTTTCAATTTATACTGACCTTTGTCTGAAGACCTGTAGTTTAGGTTGGTGGGTTTAATACATTTATTGTGACATGGCCAACACTCATTATTCAAATTCCTACCTTTTAGAGAAACAGTTCCAGTAACAAAACAAATATCTTCTGTATTACAAAAGGCTTTCTAGAAATTTTACTAAGTCCTTTGCTGTTGGTTTTAGGTTTCTTCCCCAGTACAAAAAGGGTCATCTCTGTTTGCAGAGCAAACAGTTTAATAAATAAACTGTTTAATAGCAGGAAATGAAGAGATAGTATAGAAATCAGCTCAGAATAATTAAAAAAATATATTAAATGCTTTCATGATCCAAATACTTTAACTTGGATTTTTGTTCAGAATATGAAGAATCAAATTTGGTTCTCTGTTACAGAAAAAATGGATAAGAGGCATCTTCTCATGCAAAACTCACATGAAATATTCCAAAATTAGCTAAACTGTTACCTCTGCATAGTATTCTATTCATGATGCTTAGGAATATTGGAGAGTGGGCAATTATAGTAGGCTCTAGATGGACCAGTGGAAGGGGAACTATAATACTATTTGTAATGCAACATTTCATTATTTTCATGTTAAATGTTTTAAATTATCGTGCTACTTTCAGAACTATTTAGGAGACATTTCATAATGTAAATATTATAGAAACTATCTCTGTTACCACAGAATCCCCATTAAATAGGCACTTTACTGGGGGAATCTGCAAATGGCCAGCTTTTAGCATTTAACAAGGTTTATTAATCTGATGAGTGCCATTTTACTATGTGTCAGTTTAGCTGACTATTCATTTCTTACACTTCTGAGCTCATAAGGCAAAGCTTTTACTTATTTATGTATTTTCCTTGAAGAAAATGAAAACCCATAAACTTTAATACTTTGCCACACCAGGGACTAGTGAGTATTTTTCTTAAATTGATTTTAAAACTTTTTTACTGTGTGGTCAAAGTTTTATGTATGCTCAAAAGTTTAAAACCTCTTTGTGTTGAACAGAAATTAAGTGTACTTTAAATTCTGAAGGCATTAATCTTTAGTAATCCTTTGTGCAGAACAAATTAGTTATAGCTCAAAAGGTGTCATCAAGTCATTAGATCAAAGTGCACAGTGTACTGCTATCAAGCACCATAAAGTATTAACTAACTCTGACACCAGATGCAAAAAATACGTTATTCCCCCTCCAGATTTGTTATCTGCATCACTTAGTACAAGTACAGGTTACTCTCAGAGTTTGTCAATTAATTCTGCCACAAGTTTACCTAAGAAACAGTTATTTCAGAAGAAGGTAAGCACAAAATAAATGGTAGGAGCATAAATCCAACTCATCATCTAGTGCATATGGGCCTGCTTGAAAACACATTACCCCTTGATTTAAGAAGTATGTGTTTTGCATTTTTAACTAGCAAGAGTTTATATGTGGAATTTTTCTGTTTGTGAAAACAAATACTAGAGTTGGTGCGCATCTGCAATTGCAATAATTTGGAAATTGTTTTTATCTTGAATTTAACGTTGTCTTAAACAATCAGTGCCAGCTCAACATTTTTCTCTGCATCCAAGAATTTAGACCCATGTAAGTGTTCACATGCATTCAGTGGCACTTTATTTGACATTCAAAAATTTGTCAAGTCACTCATGTTTATTGAGGCTGAGCCAAACTAGGAACCAAGCAGCTCCTTCTAACCCCTGAAATAACATTAAATCAGCCTCATAACTTAGTAACTTACTTCATTCACTCTAAGGTCCTTGCCACTCTTTGCACAGGCAGACACATCTATTCTGGTCAGACAATTATGTCAACATTTCCCAAACTGATGATGTTCATGTTTGATTTTTAGACTAATATATTCAAGTGCTATGCACAATGTTTTGAAACTCTGCAGTTTCCATGGAGAAATTCTCATGACTCGTCGTAATGCCATATTTGTTTTATTTCTTTCTAGGGCAACGTGTCCTTCTCATGTTTAGAGCCACAGGTGGTTCCTGTTACATTTCTGAGCTCCAGCAGTTTTCTGGCACTGCCAGGCCCATCAGGGCAAGATGAAATATTTGTCAGTTTTCAGTTTCGCACTTGGAACAAGGAAGGACTTCTATTATCCAGTAAACTTCACCAGTCTTCAGGTGGTTTCCTCTTATATCTGGCTGATGGGAGAGTCAAAATAAATCTTCATAAAGCAGGAAGAGTGCTGAGTGACATCGCTGCAGGTAACAGAAATGAAGAAAAAAATTTACAATACTCCTATGCAAAAAAAAAAAAAAATTAAAAGTTATTTACTTAGTGCTTGCTTTCGTGACTTATTTTTATTATTAGTTTGTGTGCAACTGTGCTTTACTTGTGGGAATTTTACACCCAATTATTTCTAAATGCTTCCTTTTCTCACAAACATACCTATTCTTTTTTTCCCCATGAGTGAGCAGAAATTACTTGCAGTAATATAGACTGAAAAATTGAGTCCTTAGTTTAACATGCATACAAGTATGTACAGCTTATGTGTATAACCTGGGAAATATTAGCAGCTTTTTTCAGTTGTGAAGCTTAAGAAATTCAATCTCTTACTCTGTCAAGCTAAGTCATTAAGATGTTTTTCTCCATTTGTCAGTGCTTTCAGAAGGTATCAAGTAACTAATTTTTTAATACAGTTATACATCATTATAAATAACACATCTATTGGTTTTTAGAGTTCTCACTTGCAGAGATGTCCATTAAACTGGGGCAGTGGATGCCTAATACCAGATTGTGTTTCAG
>VZRX01003755.1:123534-146224 GCA_013398075.1 Notiomystis cincta
GAAATGACAGAATTTATGTTACTGTTCAGCTGTAGAATGCTGTAAAGCATGCAGTTAGACCTGTAATTGGTTTGTCTAACTGTGTGTGGTGCTGAAAACTTGCTATTCTGACTTTTGCAAGTCCGCATATTTGTTGTTCTTAAAGCAATATCCTGAGTAGATAATAAACATTTGCCTTTAGAAACACGATAACAATTTTGAACAGTTTGGTTCCTGAACGTTGTTATACACGCTGAAAGTTTATTAACTTGTTAAATTCCAGTTTTAATTAATTTTCTAATCTCTATTTTTCAAAAATATATCTATACTATTTATGTTGTTGCACATTCATTTGAATATATTTAGTAGTTTCCACTGTCATTTTGCTTTGCTGTATCATAAGCCTTTCCACTGTCTTTACGGGACTTCAAAAGTACCCATTAGTTCTGTGGAACAAAAAAGTGTCTTAAAAACTCACTGCTTCTCAACATGCTGAAACAAAAAGGTCTTCAAATACTGTGAACCAGAATGCATATTGTTTGTCTAAGATCAAAGGATGGCCCTTCTACATCATTCCAGAAACAATAATATCCCTTGGAAGAAACACAAAATAAAAAGCCATTTAAGCGTTGTAGTGCAGGTGTAGCTGCCACTGGGAAAAACTACTCAATGGACATGGTTTAAATCAAATCAGGATTAAAGCAATTTATTTATTTACTACAAATGTGTAATTAACTGGCAATCAGTGAACAAGTCATTTCAGGATCAGTAAGACAATAGATTAACCACAACATTAAAGTCTTACAGAATGTGGACATACAGATGGTATGTAGTCTAAGACTGTTCTAAACAAGTCTGATTAGATCAAGATGTACAGAGATGTGACCACTCAAGCCTTGAACAGCTGCAAAGATGGAAATCTTATAACTTCTTTGGGCAAACTGTTCTCATCTTCACCACTGTCACAGTAAAAACACTTATCACTCATGTCTTGTGCCTTATGATCCAATTTTGCAGGTTTTTAGTTTTGTCCTTTGACCCCTGTCCCACCACAATGCACTGCTGGAAGTAGTCTTCTCTGGACCATCTTATCAGATAACTTTATCTTCTCTTCTTGAGACTGAGTGGGCCTGGGTCTCTCAGCCTCTCCTCATAGCTGCATTCAGCTTCCCAGCCATCTTGGAGGCCTCCTCTGGCCTCACTCTAGGACACTGATGTCCTTCCTGTACTGGGGAGTCCAGAACAACAGCATCCCAGGTATGGCCTCACAAGTGCCATGCAGCAGGAAGAACAACTTCCCAAGACTTGCTGACTATGCTCTAGATAATACATCCCAAAATGGCATTGGCCTTCTGTGCTGCAAGAGCACTTACCCAGCTTACGTTCTACTTGATGGTCACTGGGATCTCAGGTCTCTCTCTGGAAAGTTATCCTCCAGTTCAGATTGTTACATGGACTTGTTCCATCTCAGTTTAAAAATCTTGATCTTGTTCTTAATGAATTTCATGGCATTCCTGTCCAGGCTCCTTTGAGTTGCAGCCCTGCTCTCCAGCATTTTGTCCCTGCCTCTGGTTTGATATCTGTTGCAGGCTTGCTGAAAGTGCATGCTGTCTCATCATCCAGGTCATTAATGAAGACATTATAAATGTCACTACTAATCTCTGAAGAATCTTGTGCTCAATGATCATCAGGTGGATTTTGCAGCATCAACTGCCTGTTTATCCCACCCATATATATTGTAAATCTGGTGATAAGGGGACTATAGAAAACTGTTAACCCTTTAGCAAAATCATGGTATTCTCAGTGCTCTCCCTTTATCTGTACTTCTTATCAGTTCAGTAAAGGAAACAGAGACCTTAGTCAGGCATGGTATAACCTTTAAGCTAAAGGCAGCTTGTTAACTTCTTGTCCTTCACATGCTTCGAAATGGCTTTAAGAAGTTTTGCTCTGTGAATTTGCCAGGGTCTGCAATAGGACTAACTGCCCTCTAATTTCTTGAAGATGGGTGTAACACCTGCCTTTTCCATTTATCAAGAAGTTCAGCAAATTGCCAAGACCCTTTGACAATTAAAATGTTAATGAATTCACAGTGACAATGGCAATTGTTAAAATGACATTGACCAGCTCCTGCGGCACCCTCAGGTGCACCTTGGGCTCATTGTTCCTTTACTGTGGATACTACATTTTTTTCATGCTGTGCTAGGATATGGGGAGCCTAAGGGTCAGTTTTACTAGTGAAGAAAAAGATCTTGAAGAAAACAATTCTTCTCTAGACCCTTGTTACTAGGTCCCCTGCCCCATGGAATATATGGATAATATCCATAATCTCTTTAGCCTTTGTTTCCCTACTGTTGTACCTACAGAAACCTTTTTGTTGCACTTCAACTTCTTTGACAAGTTTTAGCTTCTCTTGGTTTCCTAATTGCATTCCTAGCTGTGTTGCACATCCCTGCTACGACATTTTCTATGGTTTCTTTTCATGTTTGCACTCACCCAAGAGCTCCATGTTTATGTTTGCAGGCCTTACGCCACAACCACTTAACTATTTTGATATTGTTGTTGACTTCTCTTATGCTCTGAAGAGCTTTGTTTTGTTGAAAGCTATACAGCCTTTTGCTCTCCAAGGCAATTTCTAATGGTATCCTTAAAACAGTCCCTGAACAGAAAAATTTTGGCTCTTCTGAAGTCCAGGGTTATAATTATGGGATTTTATTTCTTGCTCTCTTCTCTATGGCTCATAAACTACAGCTTCATCTTCATGTTTGCTTTAACCAAGACTGCCCTTGATCTTTACATTTTCAATTATTTCTTCTTTGTCCGTGACTAGCAGGTTCAGTGGAGCCTAGTTGAGTCAGTGATGGTCTGCAACAAGAAGTTTCAGTACTTTACAAAATCTTCTTAACAGCTGATAGAGTAAAATCACTGTACTTTGTAACTGATTTTTCTCTTTTTTGACTTCAGTTGTGACTTAAAACTTGTTCAAATCATGTGACCTTGCATTGTAACCTAACATTCTGGGACTTAAGATCTCCCCCTCAACCTGTTCATATCTTGATTCCACTCATCACCTTGGAACTTTTGTTTAGGCTATCCTTTACCAAAATTTTTAGTGATGTTTTTGCATACACTTTAAGAACAATTAGACTGCAGAGAAATATTTCTTTTTAGTTATACAGCCATGGCTTATCAGAAGAACTTCTGGGTAAAGTCCTCCAACCACAAAGTTTAAAACGTGGAGATTATAAAAGTTCAATTTACTTCTGGAATATAATTTTTTTTCTATAAAATATTTCTTTTCAGCTCCAATTTTTATTCTTCTTTCAGGCTGTCCTAGCAGTGGAAATATTTCTGAATGTAATACCTCATTTGGTGGTTTTCAAGGATGCATGCGACTTATTTCCATTGGTAACAAACAAGTGGATATGATCTCTGTTCAGCAAAACAGTTTTGGCAATTTCAGTGATCTTCAGATAGATTTATGTGGCATTACAGACAGGTAAGAAATAATGTTTGCTCATTCATTTATTTATGTCTATGTCTTGTCAGAACATAGTGCCTTATGACAAAGAACAGAACACTAACAAAATTACATCCTTTTCCTTTTGAAAGAATTCAGAAGTCTGGAATAAATGCAGAATATATAGCAAGTAGACTTTCTTTTACTGCAAATAAAATTAACTTGGACTAAAATTATTTTATGTTTCTGACAAATTTTAAATATCTTACATTCTTTTCAAGTAAGCTGCAGACACAAATCTCCTACTCTCAACCTGTGGTCCCATCCCCCTTTAAAATACTATGTTTTTTTAGAAGTTACTGCTGTTTCCTACCTACCCAGAAACACAGCAGGTAGTATGCGTCACAGTGAGTGAGCAGTCTTTTAGACCATGGTCAGAAGTAATCTCATAACTTGCAATTAACACCTATTTAAAAGAATAACTAGTTAAACTGTCCCTCCTCAAAAAGGTAAGTCCTTCCCCAAAGAGAAAAGTCTGTATACTTAACAGAAATAGAAATGCTTGATGGAAAGACATTGCTGAACTTCAGAGTAGTGGAAACAGAGGGGGTTGAAGAGCAACACAGGCTGCTGAGAAGAGAGGGAGCAAACACACAAACAGTCAATGGAAGGAGAAGTTTTATTCTGTAGACTCCAGAGAATCGATCTCAGACAGCTGTGCTGCCTTTAATCCAGACATGGTTTACTTGGGTCCAGTGAAAATCTGTACTGAAAGGACACAGCAGGCAGAGGGGAATGATGTGCTTTTAAACAATTCTCCCTGACTTTCTATATTTCTATATTTATAGTCCTCATAAAATGCTTTCTGATTCCAAAAAGTCTTGCTTTTGAATTATATATATATATATAAGACTTTGAAAAATTATATCTTTCTGGAAAAACACTGTAGGCAGAAATCTGCTTCAAGACAATCGCGAGTTTCAGGATCAGTCATATAACCCTACTTCTGTGACCTACTATCCATTCCTGCAGATAACACAGTATACAGTTATCCAAGCTATTATTTTGGAAACAGTCACTGCTACTTACAGATGAAAGATGAAAAAAATACTGAATCTTTACCTAAATTTTCATAGAAGTTTAAGGAGAGAAACGTCCAAGATGAGGATAAAAGTTCTGCTTACAATGTGATTATTTCAGTTGTGTTTGTAATGCATATTCTCACTAATATTTCTATTCCCATCATACATTAAAAACATACGCAGTTCTTATATATATATAAAATAATTGTGCTAATTTATGCCTTACTGAGCTAATCCTGACTTGGCAGTTGGTGTTAATAGACATATGCCAAAACACAGTTTGGGCTCAGTCAAAACTTTACCCTATGGTTTAGGAGGGACTTATATTTGAGATGCCACATACATTGGTGGGGTTTTTTTGCCTTTCTTTCCTACTACTACGTTTTACTTACTTTCTCACTTTTCAATCATAACTGTCTCCTTCTCCTCCTCTTTGATGGACCCCATGACACTTCTTTCCAGCTTCTAAACCACTGCATCACTGCTGTTTTTTCAACTGTGGAACTGAACTTACTTCCATTACACTGCTTGTTTTCTTGCTTGTATAAAGACAAAATCAGGAAGAGAATCTGGTCAAAAGAATCTGATGTGGGAATCTGCATATTCTTTAGTCAAACACATTAAAGGATATCTAAGCAAGATTATGAGTGAAAAATATCACCCAAATGGCTCACAATATAATTGATACAAATTTCTGTCTGATTTACCATGAATTTTCCAATGTTCACAGTAGCTGTGGACTTCCTAAGATGCTCATCGCAGAGTTGCAGTTTAGAAGCCATCTCCTCTCCCATGAACACAGACATATCTTACCAAATTTTTTAAAAGATGGTACATTTTATATGTAGTGATTCCAGCTATTTTCAGTTTTGAATGACCATAAGATATAAGTTATGTAAGATATGTAAGATATGTAAGTTTGTACATGTAGGTTTTAAAAAGATGGTTAGTATGTAAATAAACAAGAAATTATGTATAAAGCCACTATGTAAATCTCAGTAAATAGAAATCCAGCGTTATTTAGAGTTTACAAGTGTCATAACACTAAACTCTTACTACTTGCTCACACTTTATTGACTTGAGGTAATACTACTTTCATACTTCATCAAAATTATGTGTGTTTTCTCAAGATCAGTAATACAAAACGCAAAGAACATTTATGGGAGATTTTTGGCTAGTTGGTTCTGTTTTCTCTAATATTTGTTAGTTTTAAATAATGTCTCGTCTTCTATCTTGACAGTTGTACCTTTCTTGCATTGGCTCTGCCAGATTTAGTTTTCAGTTCCCAGCATGCTTAGCATATGTCTTCCTAATTAATCAAAAGAGAAGTTTAATCCACCCAATTTTATGAATTTCATTACCCTCATTATATTTTATTTCAAAATAGAGTGCTTTTAGAAATTCTATCTGGTCTTGTGCTATCTTGCTTCTGGGACTGTATCTTTCCTATTTCCTCACGCAATCTCATTTAATTCAATATCTGCAGCTCATTGTTTGGAACAAGCTTCATGTCTCTCTTTATCAAACTAATTCTACATCTCACCATAAATCCCAAGTGATAAATCACATCTTTGGCAAAACTAGAACTGCTTGCATGTTTTAAACAATTTTTAATAGGTGGCTTGTTCACCATATTTTTTGAGAATTTAGTTTTTCCTACCATGATTTATAAATTTCCTTGAATGACCTAAGCTAATGAGCATTTTTGCCACTGTGTTCCTGATAGTAACTTAACTCCCTACAGCTTAGCACAAACAAATGCCTTCTTTGTCTTGGAGTTTTTTATGTGAGTCTTTCCATCTCCAGCTCCAAATACTGAAACATGGCCCAAATTCTGGAGTTATTGATGGCTTTTGTAATAGAAGTGATGGACACATAAATGGAGTAGTTTTACACATCTAAAATGCACCAAAGCAAATAAAATTTACTTTTTGAATAGCAACCTGGATTTATATGCAATAGTAAATAAACTGAAAACAATTCTATTTAATCCATTCTTTACCTCATATTTACAGGTGTGAATATTTAACATGTGAAGAGTATTCTTTATGAGATTTAAAGTCTTAATGGAGAGACAGTTAGTTAATAATTCATTTTTCTGAATATAAATTATTAACTTTTTATTCATTTGATACAAGTAAGTGCCATACCATTTTCCCATTATCAGTTTTCTCAGTTTGATAAACTTTCTGATTCTTTATCCTAGTCCTAAATTGCTATGACTATTTCCAGTCATCAGTCTTCCCATGATCCTTCATTTAGCCATTTCATTACATGATATCTTTATATTGTTCTATTGCTCGTATATCTCTTAGGGATGCAAACAATTCCCTTCATATATTTCTCCTCAGTATCTTTTCCTCCTAGCTCCTTTATCAATATATATTGGTTTAATATCTCCTAATTATATATAAACCATTCACAAAACCTCTTTAAAGGACACAGTGTCATTTAAGCACCTTACAATGTTAGCATATTTAGTCTGTGAGGAGAGAGTACCAGATGAGTCTGTCCAATTACATTGAGCCCTACACAGAAACATACAATTTCCTACTAGGTTCATTTGCCTTTTTGTCCTGGCAGAAGTTTTGTATGAAAGAAAGAATTTAATATGTTTATATGTAAAAAACAAACAAACAAACAAGCAAACAAAAAACCCAAACAAACAAACAAACAAACAAACAAACAAAAACAAACAAAAAAACCACAAACAAACAAACAAACAAAAAAACCAAAACAAAAATCCCCAACTGATGGTCCCTGCACAGTTCTGAAATATATTTTTTCTCTCTCTTTTTTTTTTATAGCAAACTGAAGAATGAAGAAATAATAAGCATTTAAAGTAAAGTTTTTTGGTTTTTTTTAAAGTATCTTTCAGCCATAATTTAACACCCTGATAAAGAAATAGTATACAACAAACCATGTGTAGCTTAAAATCCACATACAAAGTTCTTATTTTTCCCCTTCTTTATCATAACTGTATTCATATTCTGGATCAATATTCTCCTTTCAATATTAGTTTATAATTATTAATAGGCTGCTGCCTTGGTTTAAAATATTGTATCATTTTCAGATGTCATACACTTAAAAACATATTATCAAGAAATACATGGTAAATATTTAATCAGCTGTTGCTTTTCTTGTTTTAGCACACACGGTGGTGAATCAAAACTTAATTTTTATAGAGGAAGTATTAGAAACACTGTTTCAAATATGAGAAATATTTTTGTAGAAGATTAGTTTGTTCAGAGAAAACTTCTAAATCTTGCTTTGGGGTAGGGTCACAGTGTATAATGTAGTTATACATTTACTTTGATTTAACTAGTGGCTACTTTCTATTATACATTCTAAAGCAGAGGAAATGTCAAAAGATTTAAATTTAATGCTAAAAGATTTAAATTATACTTTTAAGTTGTTTTTCACTTTCATTAAGGTCAGTTAAAGCATCATCAGTTTCATCTGAGCTTTTCATATTGTGAACACTGTTAGAAGCATTAATTAGTAGGGACTGGGAGTCAATACAAGTAAAGATCATGTAAAACACAATTTTTGGATAACCATCAAAAGGC
Organism: Notiomystis cincta; assembly: GCA_013398075.1. Taxonomy (NCBI): domain Eukaryota; kingdom Metazoa; phylum Chordata; class Aves; order Passeriformes; family Notiomystidae; genus Notiomystis; species Notiomystis cincta. The sequence goes on from VZRX01003755.1 coordinate 131,622, forward strand.
ATAAGAAACAAAATGTGACTGAAGTAAAAGCAGAGTGGCTGTCAGTGAATGCACTGAAGGTCTGGAATGGCAGTTTTGTTAGAGATTGTATTTATTATAACTGATGTTAGTTATAGCCATAGAAAGTAAAATAGAGCATTTACCTAAAAACATTAGTATGCGTTTTATGTAATTCTGTCAAACAAAGTATTTAAAATCAAAATAATTGCAAGCCTGGTGCCTGAATTTTATCTTTAGGTTCCAAAACAGAGACATTGAGACATATATCATCTGTTGACTAGGTATACATTTTGTGAGTGAGAGAATAGACAAGATCAGCTCTTTCACTGCCAAAAATTGTCACAGATTTCCTTGAAAGTAGGTGACATCTATCAGTTTACTTACTTTACCTATACTCCACCTGCTACTTCTTTTTTTAATTCCCTTCTGTTAAAACCTGTTTTCCTTGTTTATAAACATGAAAGGAAGATAAAATTATTTGAGTGCCATGAGCAGTGAATATACAAAGACCCTGAATTATTCATAGGGCAAATGTGTGAAATGCTGGACCTTCTGCAATCCTAATTTAGTATCTCCCTAACGTTTCTTGAATTAATTAAAAGGTATTTGAAGATCCTGTGAATGTCACTGGGCATGGTTTTGTTCTTTTTTTTCCCCCTGTGTCTAATGTTAACAGTAAAATCATTTTACTCTTTCTGAGCTGTATCATACATACACATACACTCAGTGCAGTTAGAATATGAACTAATTTCTAAGATGAAATGCTAGTTAATAACTGGTTAAAGTGTGCCAATCTGTTTCAATATATATAAAAATATAATTTCAATTTTTTTCATCTCATGATTATTTTATACTTTAGTATAGTGCTGCAATCTTAAACACTAAGAAGTTATAGTTGAACGATTTTTTCAGTCAATGATTGTATACCTAGAAGAAAGTAATCAAAGCTCTTTGGGATCTTGGTCATATTACCAGAATGGAAACTGGTTTTATAGGTAGTTAGTCATGTTGGAACTGACATATTGAACTCTTTCTAGGACAGAAAGTAAGCATGATTTTGGAGTAAGATGTAGTTGTCAGGTGTTGTGGTCAGATTTATTTGTTAGGTGATTTCTTCTTATTATTTTTACAAGAACAGAAAGAAATCTGCTGCAATGTTTCTTCATTTTGATCCACATGGTTGAAGAAATCCCAGTCATTGCAAAACTTGCCATTAGATTATCAACACATAAACCTTTCATTGGTTTATTAGTCTGTGTTGAATTTGGCCAGTTGAACAATACTAACAATTCTGCGTTTTGCACTTTATTTCTGCTCTCACAAGCTTATAACATAATTAAGATTTTTTTTATAAGCAAAAGGAGTATCAGAGAAGAAATTCTCTTAATTTTCTTTTACTCTACATTGACATCTTCACCAATGACCTAGATGACTTCCTTCACATTTTACTGTTTTTCCAGGATTTTTCCTTTCTTGCTAAGTAAAAATGGCATGTAAATGAAGAGACAAAAGAGTGAAAATGCACGTTGTTTTTCATTTTAGGTGTTTGCCTAATTACTGTGAACATGGTGGTGAGTGCTCACAGTCCTGGAACAGTTTCCACTGTAACTGTGCCAATACTGGTTACAAGGGAGCTACTTGCCACTATCGTAAGTCTAAGATGTTTTCTGATAGTAATGACTATGCTTTTATTTCTGATTGAATTTCTTCACCACAAAAAAAAAAAAAAAAAAAAAAAANTCTTTTGTTTTTTTTTTTTTTAATTTTTTTCCCAAAAAAAAAAAAAAAAAAAAAACAAAACTAAAACAAACAAAAAAAAACCCAAACCAAACAAAAAAAAGACATTCAATTTATCATTCATTAAAGATTTTCCATCTTAAAAACATTCTTAATTTGATTTGAGGAAAGGCCTTGGGAACTCAAAATATGCAACAAAAAATTGATTAAAAGTGTAAGTGTTTTTCTTTCACATTCTTTGTATTTTACATGAGATAGTAATATCCTCTCCCATCCATATAATTCCACTTTCAGAATCAATGGGTCATTTAGAAATGTGTTAAATTCATCTTTATTCATCACAACAACTAATAGTCATTATTTCTGAGCCAGTGGGATTACATGCATGTCCAGAGGTATTCCTGTAAATGTCAAACACATGTTTATGTAGTCTGCTGGATCAGGAAGTAGATTAGGAGAAAATAAAATAAACACAATTTGAAAACCTAATTGAAAGTAACTTATGTAATTTCACAGGAGATGCTTTACCTTGGTACTGCTTTCAGCATGTTCCGGGAAGAAGATAACATGAGTACTCTGGCTTTCATTACATGTTTCCAAGAAGTAAAAACCCACATGAAAGTTTACTGGGGCTATTTTTGTAAATACAAATATTGCCTTAATCATCAGATAAATAATCCCATCCTAATAAATTTTCTGTATAAAATCTATACAATCCTTTCTGATTTTACAGCTTTTACAAAAAGAATGTATGTCTACCCTAATGGGATTTTTTTAGAAATTACTGATTTCAGAAGAGTGCCTATTTAAATCTTGTTCATACAAATTCAACCACAGTCATAAATAACAATATTAAGAAAAACTACGTAACATAGAAAATACGCCAATAGCAGAGATGCTTTTGAATACCACAGTGTATCTCATTAAACTCTGATGAGCCTGGGGTGAGGCTGAAGGTGATATGATTCATTACAATTTGAGAAGTCACACATTTAATCATCTGGTGAAGTGTACTGGACAGAGGGAGCCTAGGGTTTCGTGATGATTAGGACTCAATGAGAAATGTAATAATATGAACTACCAGGTTTTTTTCATTGTCAAAAATAATAATGAATAATTGAACTTTTGTAATTTCTAAATTTAGCTAAGAGTATTTACTGTAAGAAACCACAAAATTACATTTGAAAATTGCATAAATTGTTTATTATGGATATTTCATAGAGTAAGTAAAAATGAATTGTTTGGGTTTTTTATAGTTGCATGTAGTGTCAGTAAGTATCAGGCGAAAAATAGAAAGATAACACTCTTAAAAAAAATAGCTTAGTTTTTAAAAACACTTGCATAACATTCATAACTAGTTTTCTTTATTAATCTAACAGCCCAGTCTTTTTTGCAGAATTTTTTAAAAGTTTTGATAACTGATAGAGCACAGTGTAATTTTGAAATGAAAGATCAAAATATTGTGACTTCTCAAAAGAAATATAATGGTTAAAGGAGAATTTAGACTAGTGTGTCCCACTGTGGAATTATCATCATGTTTCCTGAGATACAGTTACAGAGGTGGACTCATACATCTCTTTTTTTCTCAGATATTTGATATATAAGAGGTATCACAGATTTTTTTTTTTAAGACCTAGACTGATATAAAGTATACATGACAAGGAACCAAGGAGCTGTCATTTTGTCTTTGCTTATTTAGTTCTTTTACTGAAATCTCTGACAAGTCACTTGCTTTTCCATTTAAAATGGGAAGAAAATAACAAGTGTGAAAGCCAAAAAAATGCTTACCTTTTGCGTTACAACAACAACAACAGAAATATGTGGTTGACTTAGTTAGTGGGGGTTTCCTCAAAATCTGATTACCGTGGTCTAAGTAATATCCTTGGCCTTCTAGCATTATTCAGCAATTTTTGCAACCATTTACTCACCCATATTTTATGTTTTCCTCCTAGGAGTTTTGAGCTGGAAACGCAGAATAAAATGCTTAAAAATGCACCTTGTGATCTCCATGATAAATAAAATCAAATATACTTAACAATTTCTAATAAAGGCATAGTTATTATTGCATGGATTTTTCTTCATTCTTTATCAGAGATGGTAGACACCGAACTCCTTTTCCCATTGTCAAGGTTCACGTACAGGTTTTTTTTTTAAATTCCCTGAATAAAATGTATTACATTTGTGATGGAATGTGTTCTTTTGCAGCCATCTACGAGCAGTCATGTGAAGCCTATAAGCACAGAGGGAACACTTCAGGCTTTTACAATATTGATTCAGATGGAAGTGGCCCCTTGGGGCCATTTCTCGTATACTGCAATATGACAGGTGAGGTGATAAACTTACCTTAACTTACAGCTGGGACTGTATGCATGCTCGTTATACTGAAACACGAGTTATCAAGTGAGAAGTCTCTGCAGCTCGTGATTTTAATGTAAACGTGCACAACAGAATGAAGGTGACTTCTTAGCTCAGGATACTGGGCAAATAATTAGGCAGAAAAATTGGAATTATAACAGGATTCAGGCTGTGAAGCTAACACAGCATTCCTGTTATGCTTTGCATAAATGGGACATGTGTTCCATATGGAGACACTATCACACTAGTTCTTTTTTGGGGAGCAGCTCTGTTTTCACTGAAGTTGCAGCCTCTCAAGTATACTTAAGAAAATGAGAAATAAGTTATATTTTATGAGAAATTTGCTGACCTTCCCTGATAGCCTTCTAAAAAATTTTAATTTAAATCTGGCCTTTGTTGGGAGGAATATAGACATTAAACTTCATCTTTCAAACTTCAAGGTGTTCTTTTGGAGAATACAAATTCAACCAGTGGGACACTTGCAGTCTTGCTTTTGGACACCCTGTTCCCCTTCTGCAACCTTTTCTTTGAATCTGATCATGTATATAACTAGAAATTTTAGCTATCAGAATTTGGTTTTGGTCTGCTTTTTAACAAAAGCCGTTGATGTTATCTCTGTGTGGTATATAGTATATTGGTATATGTCCTTTCAACAAAGCTTAAATTTAAATGGCTTTCTTGGAATTTATTATTGCTGGATTTGTGGCTCTCTCCTTTACTCTTTTTATTTAGCTACTTTCCTTTACTTCTTACTTAGCCCTTTTTATTTGAATTGCTTTCCAGCCAGAATGATGGGAGCATTTTATTGTTTTGTTTGATAAAAAAATATTTTTACACAGTTACAACTGTTTAAAAGTTGGATAAGCCAGATTTGAACTGATTTAGATATGCCCTAAGTGTTGAGAATTTGAGTTAGAAACCTTATAGTAAGATATTGATGTTGATTTGAGCAATTTACCTAGTCTCACCATGTCAGCTCCTGACTTTGACTTCTACGGTGAACTGTTCTTGCTCACAATAAGCATACTTCAGATTGACACAGGCTCTTAAAAAGAAATATTCTAGTGTCCTGAGAGACTAGAAGAGACCAAAGAATCATGGCAGAAAGATGACAATTTTTCTAAGTGGGTATAACTCTCCAAGGTACAGTGTAGTGTCTGATTTATCCTTGTGTGTCCATGAACAGCTGTTCCTGTTTTCCTCAGTCACTCCTTATTCACCACATTAAGAAAACATCATTGATCAGTTCTTCATCTCAAGATGCATTCTGACAGGATGAATCTTCTATATTTGTTTTGTTCCCAGTTTCCTCATGACTGGTATTCCCTTTTCCCACCAGAGGCAGGGAAGGCAGATGCCCACATTTCTTACTGCACTGCCGTGTCTTTGACATTCATGGGGCTCTATTTTCAGGCAGCTGGGAGGGAGGTACCATTCCCTCATTTTATTCTTGGAGGTCAGTTTCACAATCAAAAGCCTGCAGTCCACACTGCCAATTAAAATGCTACAAACTTTGCAGTTATCTGTTTCTCTTTTTCCTTTTTAATTTTGTGAGTGTGACAATGAGTCTAATATCCAAACTGCTTGTCTTAATTTTTATGTTCAGTGTAATGTTTAGATTTACTTGTGTCTGTGTGTATGTCTATCTGCCAAAAAAACCCCACAACCATAGAAAACAGCACCCAAAACAAACAAGCAGCCAAAATTTAAATTTTTATTTCTAGCTGTCTGGTTCTTGACACTCTAATCACACCCTTAATAATTTATAATTAGATAAAAAATATTTAATTTCATTTTTCTGACTAGTACTTATCTCTAAGTGACCACAGTTTTTTCCTCTTTATGAATATTTTATAATATCTGCCATGTGTGGCCTATATAGGTCCAGTTAGAATACTACTGTTAGAATATCAGAACTATTATATCAATACTAAAATGTAGAAAAAAAATATTTCTCATGTCTTTTCAAATTACACTGGCCATTAAGCTGCAAGAATATGGTGACTATGAATCTAAACTTGACTTGACTGTCTGAGATGGGCTTTAACCGGAAGCCTGCTCACCCCTACTTTGAAGGGATTTTGGTTAGGAAAATGAGATAGGTATTGAAAGTGGGAGCTGAAACAGAATAAGCTCGTTTTTTTGCCTTGTCTTGGCAAAAGTACAAAACAAAAGAATGATATGAACATTCACAATGGCTACTGTTTAATTTTGGGTGGCAGTAATAGTTCACCTTCATGTAATCTTAGTTTTATAGTAAACACAGTATATGCAAGATACTTCTGTTTCTTTGTACAATAAAGGCCCATAGGCCATTTTCTCATACAGAATAAATTAATTCAAGCTATAAGAATGTATGTAACATAGGTAGATTCTAGGATAGAATTAGTGTTATTTTATGCATTACTTAAGTCTGGGAAAAGTAGCAATAGTAATTATTTTTTCCTTCTAGTCTTTCATTGCAAGTAAACAATATTTTATTACCAATACAAGTATTTGAGTGTCATCACATGCTCTTTCCTTATTCAATAATCATAACTAGCTGAATACCTGTTACTGTCATGGTAAAATAATCTACCTGTGAATAGAAACAATGAATAATTGTTTTCATTTTTGCTCAGTGATTTATGTCTTTGTTTCATGGGCCCAAAAGGGCTTTCTGTGATCAAAGAAGTTACCTTGAAGGTTGGCTGATTTCATCATACATGCTCTTTCCATTCCTAACTTATGCAACTCTTTCTCCTACTTTATTACTTTTCACGTGTGTTTTGAAAGATGCAACGTGGACAATTATACAGCATAACAGCACCAACCTAACCAGAGTTAAAAGTGCTAATCGAGAGAACCCACACACTGTGTTTTTCAAGTATTCTGCCAGCCTAGACCAGCTTCAGGCCACAATAAACCTTGCAGATCACTGTGAACAGGAGCTTGCTTACTACTGCAAAAAGTCAAGGCTTTTAGATAAGTCAGGTAAGTAAAGCAGACAAATCTTCTTATGTTGCATAGATCCTTTTATTTTACTGGCTACTAAAGTTATTTATTTCTAAAAAGACTATGACATTTTGCTACTGTGGAGTTTCAACTACTTCAAATATCAAGTTCTCAGATTTCTGTAAGTTGCCAAGAGATATTTGAACCAGGAAAATATAAATGTCAATTTATAATGATTTTCTTTCAGAGAATTAAATTCTCGAATTAATTTCTCTCATAAGACTTCTAATTTAACAGAAGTTGTTATTAACAGATCTCCTCTTGTTTGGTCTTCCAAGATTTTTTTAATGTTAATGAAGGAATTACTGAGGAAATATCTTCTTAAAAGAACACAAATTAGTGCGTAGATACTAGCAGAAGTTAATGTGTGCACTTAATGTGCATATTGTGAGTATTGGACAAAACACATCAATAACATTGAATTTCCACTGTCCAATATAAACATTCATAAAAAGCTCAGTTGTTAAAATCTGGATTATTGACAAAATTATAATTGCTTTAAGAAATAAAAAGAGATCTGATCTACTCAAAGGAAAGTGAAGTTATATGGTCTATTTAATTTTTAATTCTCACTGACACGGAGCTGGTGTTAAAAAAACTTTACTCTGAACATCTGTTCTAAGTACTGCAAATAATGTGGAGGTAAAACCCTCATTGTTTACTGGGTTTTTTTTGCAAAACTAAGGGAAATTTTTTGCCTTGTGCACCAGAAAATTTTAAGATGCTAAAAGTTGATTCCTTGGCATTCTTTCCTACTAAGCAGAGAAGGCCTCTGCGTGAAGCACTCTCGGGTTCTACCTCTAAGCTCTTTCCTTATGCATTCTTTCTCCCTAATTATGGACATCTCTGGACTTTTTAAGCTGGTGTTCACTCTTGGAAGTATATCTGCTTGCAAACACCTCCACGGCAAAAAAAGTGAACCTGCTGCTTTAGATGTCCCAATGAACCTTCCTTTACCGTGGGCTCCAAATTAAAGCTATGTTTAGATATTCAAAAGCCTGGTTTGCCTCAAGCAGAAAGTTAAAAGACTACTTTTTGGTTTTTCTCAAGGAGATTGCATGTAAATGTGCTAAAATAATTCACTAACTATATCATTACGCTGTTTATATTATATATGGCTGCATATTTATAATATGCACAGAAATGTGCTAAAATAAATGTTTTAAAAGTGTGCATCCAGTCAATTATGATAAGTCATCTAAAATTTAGTTTTGAATGCTAAGAATAGACATGTGAAAGTTATATGAGAGTTCTACAAATTTTCTGAAATCATTCTTTGTTTAAACACAGTTTAATCACTCTTATTTATGCTGTTTATAATTTTCACTAGTTATGCCTAAGAAGTACAAAATTTGATGATGGTTACATAATACATTTTTTGGAACTTACAGTCTACATAGCGATTCTTAACTGACTATATTTTAAGAATGCATTCTATTCAATCAGCCTGGATAGCATTTGCAAATGATCTCATTAAAGAACTCATCTGTTAATACATTTAAGTGATCATTATGAGGAAATCTCTAACCATTTTAATTAATGGCTTTATTTTGCTTAGGCAGTACTTTCTGCCAAGGGAGGGAAAAAAATCCAGGCTAATCAGTATGAACTTGCAGCATTTCAGTAAATACTCTCTCCTCACCCTGATGTATGAACAAATAACTGAGACCAGCTTTTAAACATACCCCAATGTCCCTAGTGAAACACTGGGAATGCTAATTCATGACTATAATATAAACCTAAGGCATGCTGTTACAGCAGCAGAAGTATTCCGCTTTTTACAGTCTTAGTTGTTAGAACCTTTTTTAAGTGTTGTCTGATAAATTATTTATACACGGTCTCTGGGTTTTCTTCCTCCTGTGATGGTTTGCAAACACAAACACTGATATTGGACATTGATGCCATTATGCAAGCTTGACTTTTCGAAAAACTGCTCACACTGTTTTTTGGCCTGCTGGGCTGACAGTTGTGTGGTAATGAATGCAGTCAATATGTTTGCGATCTGAAAGATTGTCAGTGTAACAGAGGTCTTATCTAACAGTGAGGTTTAATAAGCAGTAGCAATTGTAAGTAAAGTTGAGAGCAGAATAAATTCCAGCTTCTTCGTGGGGGACGGGTGCTGAAAATGTAGCTCCAGCAAAGCAAAAAGAAATGCATCTATAAGAAACTGGAATTTAGCAGTCCTTCATTTCTTCTCATGCCTTGACTTTCATGCATCTATCACCCTTCTTCCATCTCATTTGAGATGGTTTATCTTTATACTTCATATCATTTAGCTGTTATGTGTTCTGTAGGTATTTCTTCTGTTGCTATGCTTGCTTGGCAATATCTTTAAGCTTATTCTGCAGTACTGTAACATTAAGGAAACATACAGTTTTATCATTTTTCTACAAACAATGCTGACTGGATGCACCACAGAGAGGTGTAATAGTCCTGGGCAACCTCACTTCTGCTCACCAGATATATTAACTTGCTTATGGGAGCACCATTAACATGATTTCTGCTGTCTCTGAGTATATAAATTCTGAATCTGCTGTCCATGACCTAACAGCTGTCTTTGGGCATTTCTGATTAACACCACTATTCAGCTGTTTAAATCTCATCACAGATGTGGATAGTAGTACTCTATAGTACTCTTCATAGTGGGATGAGGCCATTTCTGGGACTTTCTTCATTCTATTTCTGGTAGTTCCAACATCTGAAATTGATCTTTACTTGGGAATATAAACTACCCTGATTTTTAGGATGATTATATCTCCTCTTTCATGGACCATTTTAAAATGAATTGTATAAATGGACTGCTTAAGATAAATTATTCTAATATCATGGCTGACTGAACTAGGTACTGTGAGTTCCCTTTTCCACAAATGCAAGCAAAAATCTGTGACAATCACTTAATACATGATAACGAAGTATTAAAATGAATAATTACTTAGCAAGTAGAGGTGGAAATTTATTTTTTCCTGGTCATTTAGAGGTTTTAGATTTGAGCAGGGATTTTTGTCTTTTTAACTTTTTGGAAAATTGTTTGGATTGGAAACCTGAGAGAAGTAGGAGACAAGACTGGGCATTGATTTTCTCTAATCTGCTTTTTAGATGGGATGCCACTGAGCTGGTGGATTGGAAGAACCAATGAAACTCATACGTACTGGGGAGGTTCCTTGCCTGCTGTTCAAAAATGTGCCTGTGGACTGGAGGGAAGCTGCATTGACTCCCAGCATTACTGCAACTGTGATGCAGACAGAGATGAATGGTGACTTTTTACTGTTGCTTATTCACAATACTATTTTTGTTAAAAGTAAATAAAGAAAATGTACAGGCCTTAGCCCATTTATAATACCAAAGCAGGAAATCTAAGTAGTGTCATCTGTTCCTTGCTATAGAACATATTTTTTCACAAAGTTATTGTTATATATGTTAAGTATTATTGCTAATTCTTCCACTTAAAATTTTGGGTAAGGTTTAACTTTACAGACACTTTCTAGTGTTTCAGTATATTGCATGTTACCGATTAAGACAATACTTCATAGCACAACTTCAGTTCATTTTAGATTACTGAGAGTAATTAAAATTAAAATATTCTGGGAAAATGTTAATTTCTAGAATAATTTTTAACTACACTTTAAGGTTTAGACTTTTTTCACCTTTTTTTTTTATCTACAACATAGATAATTAAAATCAATACCCTTGCTATCAATGAAGGAAAGCACTCATATGGAGTCCTATTCAAAGAGAATAAATGGATTTCTAGGATGTACATCTTCCACTTGTGCCTGAAGTTCTCTGGTGTCATTTACAATAACTTTCAAATAAATAACATAATGGATGACTTCTTGTTACAATGTCAAATCTGAACATGACTTTTCATTTAATAGGATCAGATACAACTTTCTTAACAATAGCTCCAGTGCAGTACAGGATTTGAGAAAGCAGAGGGACTTTTCAAATGAAAGCTCTTCTGTTGAAGTAGCTTTTATGATCTTAATATTGTGAAGTCCATTTAACTTACATAAATCAAGTTCAGTGAGTACATTAATATATGCATTTTAAAAAAATGCATAAACTTTTTTTTTTTAAAGTGGAAGAATGTAAGGAAGGTACTTAGGAACATCTTGATGTGTGCAAAATGAAGCAATACATGATTTTTTCTTCTGAATGTCCACCCTACCTTTAAAGGAGTGACTAGTGAGTTGGGTTGGAAAATGCTTGTTCCCTCAACCTGTCAGCAGACACGGAAGTGAAAATACAAGAAAGACTTAATTGAAGAACAATACTTATTATAACACAAGCTTCAAAGATTCCTGGAGAAAAGAATTTGCTATTGCAGTAAAATTTGCAGGGTGATGTCTGCAATGTTTATTACAATAAAGAGATTAAAGAAACATACATAACAATAAAAATTTCCCTATTATTATGCTGTATAAAAATAAAAACAGCATTTCATTTCTAACATGAAAATAAGTGTTAAAAGATTAATGCATTTTGAGAAAAAAATTAGCCCAGTTGCTCATACATGTAATATATTCTTGCTCAGTTTTGTCATTCATTTTATCCAGGCTTACATACATAGGTTAATTTATGGTAACATATTTGTAAATACAGTAGATAAGAGGATTATGTGCATGTCTTCACATGCACATCCACTTCCAGTAAGTTGCTCAGATGTTTAAGAGTGTATTAAATTGAAAGTAGAATGACTCTGGGCTTATATTTCTCTTTGTATCCACTTTTGACATTTATAATTAGAGATTCTTCCACATACAGCAGTTATGTGTACACTCATTTTGGTACTTGTGATTAACATTGGATGTGGTTCCCTAGAGACTACTGTTTTGGATCACTTGACTAGATACTGTTCAATGGGTGGAAAAAGTGGGTAGAAACTTGTTTGAGATGCATTTTGAGCAGAGAGAACTAGTTACAGACTGTGGTGGTTTTGACAGTCTACATTTGTAGAGAAACCTACCTATCTTATTTCATATACTGCACATAGATTTAACCCTAAACTCCTTGTTTGACTAACCAAAAAATTTTAGTCTTTAGAACTCTAGAATTGAGAGGTTGTTTTAAAAAAAATCTGGTACTAAATATTTTAAAATCCAAATCCTCTCCACAGAAAATAATTTCTTTCTCTTTTAATTTCAGTTTCTTTTTGTTTACCGCATCATTTTACTGAAGCAAACACTTTTGGTGTTTTGAGGGATTTTCTTTCAGTTCTTAATGAGAGACCTGCAATATCTCACCTCATGAAAAATTAAAATTTAAAAAATACCCCATGTTTTGCATTTCTCAGTTAAGCAAAATAGTTTACTAAAAAATGTCCATATATTTGCACTGTGCTTCAAAACAAATAAACAGAAATTGTATGCAGGAGAAAGATGGTGATGATAGGAAAGGGAGAGGGGAAAGAAGAAAAAAGTCACTAATTTCATTCAGCACAGGGGTGGAGTCTCTCCCTATTGTCTTAGTCCCTGGGCACTGTGTACTGAAAGACAAGGTTGCTAAGCCCAAAGACATTCTCAGAGAAACATGGGTTCTAGATTACCTCTCCTCTCAGAGTTTCTGCTGTTTATTCTGAACTATTTGCTTTGCTCTTTAGAGGGAAGATTCAACCATGAATGCCTTGAATGGACAGATTGAATTTTCCCGAATAGTCCTAAGTAACTGAACATTTCTGTGGTTTAGGGGAAGAAATCTTAGGGCCAAAATTGGTGCTTATGAAATTTAAAGATTCAGTTCTGGAACTGAGTCAACAAAGATTTTAAACAGGGAACTAGATCTCAGATTGCAAGTATTACATGTGTACTCTAAAAACTGAAATAGAAATGTACAAAGTTATGCTGACTACAGGAAAAGCAATATATGCTACAAATATGAAACTTGCAGGAAAGAAAATATGCAACTTTGCAGTCAGAGTACACACTTTTGCCAAAGTGGAAAAATAATGATGATGATGATGATGATGATGATGATGATGATGATGATGATGATGATGATGATGATGATAATGAATAAGAATAAGAATAAGAATAAGAATAAGAATAAGAATAAGAATAAGAATAAGAATAAGAATAAGAATAAGAATTTATACTTACTTGAAAGTTATATTAAGCTATTAAATATTCCATATTGATGATGGGGTCAATTACAGATACAGTATGTCCTCAGCAGCATAAAATTACTGACTTGAGCAAATTCATTGACTTAGGCAGCCAGTTAAGTGCCCATTTATTCAAGAGGACTTTTCTCACGCTCGTGTAGACCAGCACAACCATAAAACTACCCACTTCCAAGAAAATTCTTTCAGTCCTATCAAATAAGCCCAGTATGAACTCCAAAGCTTACTTTACTATTCACAGTTTTTTGCATCACACAAACACACTTATTCAGACACACTTACATATTTAGGCAGGCTTTTTCTTTCTGTTAAATTTCTTTCCTTTTCCCCAGCAATCTGTCACTGATAATGAAATGTTTATTGGAAACATTTAGGAGAGCTGTGGCTTTCATTTTACCTTTCCAGGACTAATGATACTGGCTTCCTCTCCTACAAGGAGCATCTACCAGTAACTGAAATTGTAATCACAGATACTGACAGACCAAACTCAGAAGCAGCTTACAAACTGGGGCCTTTGCTGTGTCGTGGTGATAGTAAGTAACTACTGAAGAGTTTTACTAAACAACAATGCATTTTGTATGCAATAACTTTTAAGTGTTATTTGTTACAAGCCTAACAGAGACTTCTCTAAAAATTTCATCCAGTTCTTTTTGGAATTAGAAAGGAAAATGCCGTCATCCAGTGCAAACCATTGAAATTGTGAAAATGTACTTTTCATTATACATATCCATAACGGAAACAAAAAGTGTTTTAATAGTTTTCAAACGGATATTTTGGTTTTTCCAATTGGAATTAATTTGTGAACAAAGCATTACATGAAGGGGAGTTCATAGCTGGTTACCATGTCTTGAGGACATGCCCTTCACTATCTGTGCATGCCTCCATCACAAAACATTACACGTTATCTCCTCTGGATTTTCATGCAGCTAGGAAAACTGTTCTATGGGAGAGTAATTCAGTGTATGCAATATCTACATGCGAAATATCAACTACATGTAAGAATTTAAATTTTATAAATTTACACAATAATTCTAGGTTTGCATTCTGAATACATACCTGTGGTAATCAGAACAATATTTGTGCACAACTGACACCTTATTGAAGATTTGTGATGATACTTCTGTTTTTAATAATTTCCCTATTCTATGGAAAAGAAAACATATTTGTCTTATGTTCAATAGTAACGTATTACAGAAAATTCTGTCTACTGCTGGTTGTAATCAAAAATTAGGAATTAGGAGAAGAAATGCTGAAAACTACCCCAAAGAACTCAACTGAAGAGTCAAATGGGCCATATTTGATATGCAGTTGAGTAAATTATTATAATGTTCAATTAGGTTAATTTCTTCAAATCACATGCTGTCTTATGAGTTCTCATGAACTTACCTTTTATCTATAG
>VZRX01003756.1:0-42717 GCA_013398075.1 Notiomystis cincta
ACAGGCCTCCCATGGGTTCACAGTCCCCTCTCAGGCACCCACCAGAGCGTGTCTCCTCCATGGAGTGCAGGTGGATTTCTGCATGGGCTGCAAGGCACAGCTGCCTCACCATGGTCTGCACCACAGGCTGCAGGGGAACCTCAGCTCTGGTGCCTACTGCCCCTTCTGCACTGACCTTGGTGTCTGCAGGGCTGTTCCTCTCACATATTCTTACCCCACTCTTCTCTGGTTGCAATTACATTTGCACAGTAACTTTTATCCTTGTTAAATCTGCTATCACAGAGATATTACCACCATTTCTAATTGGCTCAGGCTTGGCCAGGGGCACATCCGTCCTGAGGCCAGCTGGGATTGGATCTGTTGGACATGGGAAGCTCCTGGCAGCTTCTCACAGAAGCCACCCTTGTAGCACCCCTGCTACCAAAACCTGTCCATACAGCTCCAGTGCACAGGGACACACCAAGCCTTAGCTTTTGAGCATTAACATGGAAAATGGCAGATAAACAAGGAGCAAACATATCAATCAAATTATTCAGAACTTTTTGTGACCAGCTGCAGGGCAAGCAGGGTTTCCAACAAACACAGAACTGCTGGGGGAGAGGCAGAGCTGTTAGTGGAATGTGGAGTCTAGCGTTTTTTTGAGATAAGTTATTTTCTTTTGTATACTGTAAATTAAAGAGGGGAAACCCCCAGCTAATCTGGTCGGCACAGAAGCATCCTAGTAGCAGAAAAACACAGCGGCCGTTCACTGCTCCTGTGGCCTCTCGGTGCCTGCCAGACCCAGCAGTCCGCCCAACAGGTTCGGGCAGAACGGAGCGAGCTCTGCACTTCTGGCAGCTTCCTCCCGCCTTGCTGGCTCCGCCTCTCTGCCCACCTGTCTGCGGGAATGAGCACAGCGCGGCTCAGGTGAACCCCGAAATCAGCTTCCAGCACAGCTGTGGCCTTCATACACTGTTTCGGAGCCGAAGCCGCTGACTTTGTGTGTATCCTGAGCAGCAGAGAAGTTCAGGTGTCCTCACCTTCCTGGGTGCTGACCTGGATGCACTCCGAATGCCATCTTGATTACTTGAAGCTTCCCCGACTGAGTACAGGGTCTGGATCGGCTCCGTGGAGCTGAGACACGTTTTCTGAGCTCAGTAAGTTTTCCTCATGCCTTTTTCTCCTGAGTGGTGAAGAAAGAGTGCCACTTAAAGCAGCAAAGTTGTCCGACTAATGACTCAGTCGTTTAAGGAAGGAAAGAAAAAGACAGGCTGAGCTGCGTGGCAAAAGTCGGTGCTCAGCGCTGCCCTGGGCAGTCGGGACCCGACACCTCCGCTGGCTGGAACAAGATCCCCTCCTGCCTGCACTGCTGCACACACACTCGTCTTGGAGATGGTTAGAAATATTGTCCCTCTCCAAAAAGTGATCATTCTCTGTGATCCCAATACAAGAGGAAGAGTGTTTTCAGATGGATGTACTGCTTTCTAGCTTTACTGTTTCTATGGCAGTATCTGTACTTCAGCAATACAATCCTTTTTGTAAATGTGTAGGCAGAGGTCTTAGAGGTGTGGAATGGTTTAGGCTGGAAAAGATCTGCAAGATCATTGTGTACACTAAAACTAACACCACCGAGTCCACCACTGCCACCAGCCTCCAAAGAAGAGCTCTGACTGTCAGCTGGTTTACAAGATTTTGTGCCGTTCCTAAGTGATGTATCAAGTTTTGTTCAACTCAAATTTCCCATTACATAATTACATAAAATTCCCCTTCGGTAGAGTGCTACAGTTTCATTTGCACTACCCTGTAAATACAGCAGAGACATTCCAGTCCACATGAACATGAAGACCGATTTTCTCCAGTTTCCACTTTTTAAAAATCTGTTCTGCCTCAGAAAAGCATCAGTGCACAGTAATCTGACTACATTTAAAGCAGGCAAGTTCCTCTTTCACTCTGAAACTGCTCTTTTGCTCACACTGAGTTCAGCAACCTGCTTTCCAGCCAGCTCCCCCAGTTTGTCTGGCCTCTCTGCTCAGCCTCACGTTCACTCAGGGGAGATGGCACCAGATCACCCAATGCAGCAGCCTGCCCCTCTCACAGTGGCCTGTGATTTACAGCTCCTGTTCTCACAGTGCTCACCTGTGCCAGCTGCAGAGCGCCCAGCGCGCAGAGACAGCGGGGAGCGACAGCTGCCGTCCCCCTCCATGTGCAGGAGCTGCAGACATCTGGTGAACACTTGCCTGCTGATGTCTGAATGTTTCCAGTCCCCACGGGATTCTGAAGGGAATCTGAAGGTCTTTATCAAAGAAATAAGACAGGTGTCTCGATATCTGCTTAGGGACAGCAGCCACTGTCCCTCCTGCCCCTCACACCTGTGCATCTGTGCTCCCTCACACCCTCTCCTACAACTGATGGGCACTTTGGCAGCCCATCAAAACAGCACCGTTCTTCATCTCACAGACAGCCTGAAGGATTATACCGTTTCCCAGGAGTGTTTCACAGGTGAGAGAGAGAGAGGAGAGGTATAAGGATTTTACCCCGTGTACTGTGCTCTTCATACAGGAATGTGTACACAGTGCTGGTATGATGATGTCTCTATTTGCTACTTGGTTGGTGTGTGATACCACATGAGAATAGTAAGAAAGAGCTAGGGTTTTCCAGGGGCAGGATAAAAGACTGTCCCAATAAGCTTTTCTTTTTCCTTTTCCTTAATACTTTCTTTGATCTTTGCTTTTCTTCTCTTTTTTTCTTTTATCTTTTTTTTTATATTCCAAGTGGGAGACAACAGAAAAAAGAAGGCAAGGTTTTTGATTGAGGGAAGAAGCACAATGGAAAAGCAGCCCTATGAAATACACACCTGGGGCCAATAGCAAATTCTTCATTGAATTAAATCCACAAATCTCTGAGCACTCAGAGCTGCACAATAGGATCCCCCTTGGGATAGTTTTTCCTCAGTTCACTGTGAAAGCCACTCCACGCCCTGAAGCATATGGAGAGAGCTTACTTACTCACTGTTTTATTTGAATGGCAAAACATAGGCACTCTTCTTATTTACAGTGACAGTTAAATTATTTTTATCTGTCTAAACTACGCTTGGCAGCAGTTAGCTCCACAGGTTCTCCTTTGCTTATCGACTTCTCTAGGCCCATATTCTGTCATTTTGGTAGATACTGACACTGTATCAGTGCTCCTAGGCTGGACCCGAGTCCCTGTGCTGTCACAAGTGTTACCACAGCAGGTACTGGGCTGGCTTTCTGCCCCCAGGTCATGCCAAGCACCTGCCTGTTGGGGTCTCAGCCACGGGCAGCACTGGTTCATCCCCCTGGGCTGATGCTGTCCCTGGGGGCTGTCTGCCTGGCACAGAACTCCAGCTGGGACCCGGTGTGCCAGAGGGAGCTGGACAGCCCAGGAGCTGCGCTCCCCACCCTGATGGGGAATTTTGCAGTGACACCCCGTCCCCACTGCCTCCCACTCCACCATGCTGCTGCTGGCACCTCTCTGTCCCTGCCTGCCAGGCTGCGCTCTCCTCAGCAGCAGAGGCCCACGTTGCTTCCCCAACACTCCCTGGCACCCTTCAGTTACAGAGTTTGTGCTAAGGGAAAGGAAGAAAGCGTTCACCAAACCCAGCTTGTGGTTTGCAACAAGCTCTACTGCTGTTCCCCTTCTCTTGAGGCCACTGAGAGCAGACAAGCCCACCTGCCCCCTGCAAGCCAGAGACAGGCAGAGCCGTGGTTCAGCCTCAGGTGCTCACGGCTGTGTCGACAGAAAGACCTGAGCCCCGTGACACACTCGTGCGGCTCGACAAACCCCGAGAGGCCACGGGCTCCCACCCACGGGGCTCACACCTGCACTGCACATCATGGCCTGCAGGGAATGCTTCTCTGGACACACAGCTGCTGCCCCTGCCGGCTTTCTTACACTGGAACAATAGCTTTCTGTCAAATTAAGTGCTCCTGTTGGCCAACTGTGCCATACAGTGTTTACTTCCTCACAAGCTGAACGTCTGCAAGGTTAATGGGCAGGCAATTGCCAGAGCTGCAGCTCCCACACAGCCCTGGGTACCCCAGCCTGGGACCAGCCAGGACAGGACATTCCCTGTCCTTTGGGAGGGGAGGTGGGTGTGGAGGAGGCTGGTGCTGCACTGGCTGTGCCTGTGCTCCCCGCTGCGGTTGGCAGCTGGGGCGAGTGCAATGCTCTGAGCATTCCCACGCCTCAAGAGCACGGCAGTAACAGCGTGGCAGTAACCTGGGTCTGCTGGAGTGTCCTGTGATCACCAGGCACAGGCAGGTCAGGCACACTCAACAAATTTCCCTGGTATCCACAGAGCTGACTTCTCTATGTCGTAGATAGATTCATTTTCACTTAAAACTGAAAAGCCTTTGTAGACATTTTAAAGATTTAGTATATCAGGCATGATCTTTGTCTAGTCTGAGCTAAACATTCCTGCCCTCTCCTAACTGCAGTGTGTAACTGAATTCATATCCAATTAATTTGGCCACATTCCTTCTAGAAACATTTTCCAGACCTGCTCTTTTTAAATTCATCTGTGTAAGGTTTACTTAAGACTTCTCTTAGGGTAAGTTTTGTTACAAGACTCACAACATTCACAATTTAAAACTACCTTGTGGGGATCCTTTTTTAAGGATTAATAATTCATCCAGAAGAGTAAACAATCCTCATATGTGCTAACTTTGATAAGAAAGTACTGCAGATGAGACACTTCAAATTAATACAAGAGAGATTCAAGGCATTCGTTTTAAAAACACACTCCCCAAAACCCCAAGGCTATGCATTGCAAGCCTGTGCTGAGGCTTCCTAGGGTTCTGGCTGCTGCATTTTAAATAATTCAAAGTTCTCTCTGGGTTATTTTGTGGGTTGTGTTAGTTTGGGGGGCAGGGGGAGGGGAGAGGAGGGGAGATTTTCCAATTGCCATGCTTTCCTATTTATATTCACAGTACATAACTCCTTAAGTTTCTCTGTGTATTCTCCACATATCTCAGAAAATAAAAGCTACAGCTGGGAAGGTTTAGGACTGAGAGAGGTTCCTGTGACTAGCTGTCACAACAGAAATCCTCAATTTCAGCTTCAGTGTGCTCACTTCCCTCCAGAATTCAATCTTCTCTGACCTGAATTCTCTTCTCTACTTGGACTTAACAAGGTATAGGAGGAGCATCCCCCATTCTGCTCATCACAATCGTGAAACCCCCTGCCCCTGTCAGAGATGGAGACTTCTGGAGCACACCACAGCAGGAACCTTCCTGCCCTCACAGGGAAACCACCACCAGCACCTTCAGACCTTCAGGTGGATTCTTTTGCTAAGCAGAGACTGATCCACTTGGGCAATATCTAGGCTTCTCCTCTAAGGGCAAGCATTTACAGTACAGAGGATGAAACATGCATGTTCCAGATATTACCACCTCTAGGACAACAGTGACAGCAAAGTTGTTACAATGGATTTTTATTAATTTTTTAATAGTGTTCCCTAAAACCTGGAGAAAGACATGTTTGGCCCTTGGAACTAGTCAGCTTTTTTTTTAGGAAAAGAGATTTTTCCTATTAAGTTAGACTTTAAACACCTCATGCCTCCTGACTCCTACAAATGCCTCCTCACATCCATCATTTCAGGACAGGTTTTTCTTCTCAGCAGAACCCTGTAATTAAATGTGAACTTAAAAGTACCAGGCAAGCATCACTGAAAAAACAGACACTTTTACCTCGGTGAAGGCAACAGATCATGGGCTTCTACAGGTATGAGGTGCAGTCTGTGTAATCACCTTACCAGGAGAGTTTGTGAGACAGGGCACTGATGCTGTTTCCCATTGTTTTCTCAAGGTGTCAGATCAGCTGGGTGTATGACGGTGCCTTTCACAGCAGCAGGCAGCTGAAGACAGTCATGCTGACCAGAAACCTGCTCATGTTTCTGCCTGACACAGCATCTCCTGGCCCATGTTCCCTGGAGCATCTCAACACAGACAGGAATAACAAGTATGTTCCTTATTGCAGTGACAAATCTGGACAGCTTAGGTATCTTCATTTTGGAGAGCAACCACATCTCTGCAGCTTCTCCCAACTTTCTCACTCGAAACTTCAAGTGCCTTGATGAATTTTAAATGAACAACATAGGAGCAATCACAGCAGGAGATGTCCAAGCTCTGCAGAACACAGCAATGTGACTCTCATCCTTAGAGGCAATGGTATTACAGACATTGACCCTGGATCTTTTCAGTCCTGTTTCTATAGTTGGGACTTGGTGGGCTGTGCTGACATCCCTGGTGGGCATAAAGAGCTCCACAGCCCAGACCCTTTGGCTGGGAACATTTTATGGTGTGGGAAAAGAGCCCTACATAAGCCCAGGTGTTTTACAAGGCCTCTGTAGTAATCTCTGTCAAGGATCTCTATCTACAGCTACGGCACTTCAGAAGTCTAAGTGCTGACACATTTCAGTGCTTAACCAGGCTCTGAAAGCTGGACCCAACCCAAACCCACATCCAGGCACTGCCCCCTGGCACCAGTGGCACAAGCTTGATAGAGGAGATGGTTCTCAACACAAACTGCTTTGAGCACCTCTGCAACACCAGCTCTGCTGCCTTCCCCTCCCTCATCCATCTCCACATCAAGGGTAACTCACAGGTTCTGCAGCCAGGCTCTGGCTGTTTGGAATAGCTGGCAAAGCTTCAAAACCTAGATTTAAGTCAGAGTCACACTGAAAGCTCTGACTGCTGTAGCAAAGTGCTGAGAGCTTTGAGCAGACTTTGTTATCTGAATCTGAGACACAACACACACCTCCATCTCCAGGACGTGCTCCTTTAGAACAGTCCTAGCCTAGAGCTGCTGGACTTACCCTTCACTCCTCTCCATACTGACACTTCCCAGAGCCCTTTCCAAAATCTGCATCTCTTTCAAGTGCTGAATCTTTCCTCCTCCCACATTAATACTAGCATGCAGCATCTCTTTCAAGGCTTGAAAAACCTCATGTTCTTGGACTTTAGTCAAAATAACTTCGAGCTGGGGATCATGCCAAAGGACAAACTGTTCCAACAACTATCCAATTTAGAGGTGCTAATATTATCATCCTGTGAACTGACAGCAACAGGTAACCAAGTATTTCACAACCTCAGGAAATTACAGCATGTTGATCTGAGTCACAACAAACATACACCATTCAGCACAGATGTGTTTCGAAATTTCAAGAGTATCTATCTCAGTTGTGCCCAAAACAGCATCCACATTGTACCAGGTGACAAGCTTGTGCCCCTAGATGGCCATTGCATAATCAATTTAAGCTACAACCTGCTGGACTGCATCTGCTCTAATACAGGTTTAATCCCCTGGTAACAAGCAAAATCTGGATAAAATTGAAGACCCTGAAGGAACAAGGTGCTCTGAATCCAAGTACATAGCTGGGTTCAGCTGGCCACCGTCTCACTCTCCTGAAGGAAGAACATGTCAGGAATCATTGCAGTTGTCCTGGCTGCTTTACTCTGTAATGCCATCTTCATTTGGGGTGCTTGCTTTTCAAGCCAAATTACCAGCAACTCTAAGTCTAGGATGGGGACACAGAAAATATTTACAGGAACTGTATTAAGCTGAAAGACATCTCACTATTTTCATTTGTGACATGTATTTTCTTAACTTTTGTAATATCCTATCTACCTGTATTAAAACTTTTAGGAAAAAAATGAAAAAATTAGAATTGAAAAAATAAACTATGACCTGAATCTTGAAAATGAATAACTTATAAGGAAATCCCAGTTCAACTCAATGGTAGTCCTGTTGTACCTGTACTGTGGCTAATGCACTTGTAAAGAGAAAATCCAACAGCCAAAACACAAACTTTCTCCTCTTTAAAAAAAGAAAACCTAACTATCACTGTTCCTCAAAAGGGGAAAAAAAACCAAAACCAAACAACCCAACAAAAACTCAACCAAACAAAAGAAAACCCCAACCAAATCCCCCAACCAAATTCGACCCTCTGTCAAATACCCTTAAAAAGAAATGCTTTATAAGAACTGGCAGTAGTGTACCCCACTCTGCTAAACCAAACCAAACCAAACCAAACCAAACCAAACCAAACCAAACCAAACCAAACCAAACCAAACCCACATTACCTGTGAAGAACAGACACATTTATAGTCACATAAGACACACCTGCAGGACTGGAAGAAACAGCATGTACCACCTCCGGGATTTTTAAAAAATAGTTCTTTAAAATACTTTTGATCCTTAGAGAATTCCTGGCCCTTGAAATTCTTTCTATCCATCTTTCAGCCTGGGGCAGGCCCTGCTCCTGTGAGGCCCTGCTCCTGTGCTGTTTTCTGGACTCCATAGTAAGTAAAGACAGTATAATCTTTAATCATAAAATTGTAGATTTGTCAAGAATCCATGGGCCAAATACTCTGGTTACTTACACAGGGCAAAACCCCTCAATGCTGACAGATATGAGCCCTTCCTTTGCCAGCCTGGAGCGGACTGTTCCTTTCAGTCACAGCCCAGGTGAGAAAACCAGAGGCTGCAAAGGGGCAGCACACTGGACAACCTCGTCCCACAGGTGCTCCTGTGCATCCCTGGAACGAATTCAGGACAATGATCCCTGCTTCAACTGGATATGCAACGGCTAGGCAGGAATAAACTTATTATTTATATAAAACCATTTTTTTTTCTCTGCCATCACATGTGAATAAACCCAGAGCAAGGCAGAGTATGTGCACTGCACCAAGGATCTAATGGGAGCCAGTCAGGCCTACTCATCTGCCCTTTATCACCATAAAGTCATTTATGTTTACTTAGTACTCTAGTAACAGGTTTGCCCTGATGGAAAGACCCAGCTTTCCAGGTGGTATGCCACTCCTGTCCCCTGGAGCACACACCTCGGGAGGCTCGCCCAGCACCACTCCCTGCAGCGTTAGGCTGGAGCTGTGGTTGCTCTCTGAGATGTGGAAGGCCAAGTCGCTCTCAACACTTCCCATGCACAACTCCACATTCAGCTTCAGCTCCTGTCCAAAGGCATTTCCTCAACATTCTCCTCTCTAACATGCTGACTAGCTAAAATTTCCAAGATTCCTGCTGGACTAGGAAGTTTTTTCTCATTTCTGATGATATTGCTGACAAGAACCCCTGATTGATCTTCTCCAGTAAGAAACACTTCTCATTTGAAAATGCTCTTTTACCATCTGTTAGCAGAGGAGACTCATGCAATGTGTATTTTTGCAGCTTTCAGATGCCTCACATACATCAGTGCCCTAACCCCCAGCTTCTCCCCCTCCTGCCCTCATAGCCGTGTGCAGCCCAGGCACGCAGGGAGTTTGCTGCTCCTTCTCCAGCTGCCTACAAACACTCACAGATTCGGCATTCCAAAACGTTGCCTGTCTGTATTGCTGGCTGCCTGCTCGCGTGGCTGCTGAGGACTCCTCCTGAGGCCACTGGAGAGTGCTGTGCTCCAGCTGCCCAACACTGAAGCTGCTCCGCCGGCCACAGGAGAGAACTGTCCCTGAGCTGAGCACACCCTGACTTGTCCTTGGGAGCAAGGCAGAGACATTCCTGAACTCAGCCCAAGGTTCAAGGTGCATTTTCCTCTCACTCTGCAAATCCAACGAGCAACCTCCAGTATCTTAACAATCCAGCATGATTGCCAGTGTGTGCACCACCCAGGAAAGGCTTGTTTCTTCCACTGTTTCCCTCTTGAAATAGTGGGCTCAGGAAAGTGGTAGACAAATACTGACAGCAAAAGGGAGCTTAACACACGTATAAAAATTGCTGCAAGTATCAGGTAGTGACTGTGGGAGATCCACCTACAGTAGTGGCTGGAAGGAAAACTGCATCTTGGGCTGAAGGGTGTTCTGAAATGCCCTTTTGTTTGGAGACAACACCATGGGATTTAACCACCACCAGTTTCAGAAATGCTGTCCTGTGCCACAGTGTAGACTCAGGTGCAGACTTCAGTTAAAACTCAGACATTTGAGAAGGCAAAATGTTTCCTGTGCCATATAAATTTGCACATAGAGTATTAAGGCCTTCTTGTAGTCTACCCCTTGCCCCCTACAAAAGTTGTTTTAGATGAACATATCTTCAGGTGTTCCAATTTTACTCTTTTCTTTACAGTGTCTTCTCTGCTCTATTTACCTGCAAAAATGCCATTCATAAGACACTGTGCAAACAATGCTGAACAGCATACGCTGCATGTTTCAGGATATACAAACCCTAAATAGAAGGACTGACTATTTTGAAGGAAAATTCATCTCTAAAAATCACTAAAATGTCCAGATTATGTATTAAGACTTTGTTAAGTTCAAATATTTAGCAAGGATATACATAGAAAGAGGCAGTAGATTTTTTCTTATAGATTTGTGTACCTAGTCAAGCTCTGATGTGATGCACTTTTGGCTTCCAGTCTTTTATCTTTTTTCAAATATAGCTATGAAGCCAGCACACAGAGAGAACAAGAGAATTGCCTGAGGTGAATGGTGCCCAACAAGATTTAACTCACCACCACCCTAGCTTCTGAACTACACATCGCTGAAGTCACAGTACAACTCAACACCACAACACAGAATTTATCAGTGTTTTCAGAGAGAAGGAACTTGAGCATATCTTCATTATTTCACAGACTGGTAAGCTCTTAGCTTTATCTCACCAGGACAAACCAAAACTCCGAGCTAAGTTCTTCTTTCCTTAACTGTGCTTAAGCATGGTCTCTCAGTAAGATGTAAGTCAATTTTTGAAGGAGCATTTTACTCTGAACAAGACGGTTGAATGGGCCAATTTCTATATATGTTGGCTTCAAAAAAACCACACCCTGATGTCAATGAAACATCTTTTAAGAACTCTCTCTCATTCACTAGTCCTGTCTGTACCTGGAAGAAGAGCAGTGTCCCTTCCCACACAATCTATACTATATCTCCCTGACCAGACAAAAACAAAGGAAATTTTTATCCCTCAGCAGCAGAAGACATCTTTCCCTACCAAATCCCTTGGACATCCTCTTCCCCTTCACATCTGTATTTTTTAGGGCTTGTACTAGAACACAACTACACCATTACTATCTTCTTAATCTGAAGTCTTGTTGGCTCCTCCTGATGCTCCCAAATTTTCCCTCTTGAACTATAACCTTTAGCACCACTTCCTGCCCATAGTGTTGGAGCTTTCAGGTCCCATCCAGCCCAAACCATTCTGTGATTCCTACACTCAGTTCATTCAAATGCATCCCTGGCAGGTATCTGGGAGATTGATCTGAAAAATAGAGAAAAAACAATGCAGCAGTAAAATGTGAACACAAACTCCCAACTGCTGGGCACTTCTGCAGAGTTATGAGCAGAACAGTAAAGAGGTGTGTCCTTTTAACATCAGCTGCTCCTACAGTAATGAATGATGATACTGATTTGCAGAAAGAATTTAAATGTCACATGACAGGCTACTGCCCACAGAAGCCAGCAATCAGGCTATGTCATCTTCCACCACATCACATCTATCTGCCCAACAGCAGAGCAGAGGATCCAGACATAGCCTGAGATACTCAGCCATGCACACCTCCCCTGACTCCAGACCAAACTGCATTTCCTCACACAAAACACTCCACCAGCTGGTGCTTTAAAGGGTGCACTGAGCTGGCCCCCAAAGAAACCAAAACTGCCAGCCTCTGAGTACAGCAGAGATGTGTACTTACATTATGCAGTGAAAGCAGTTTGAGAAAAAATGCTAACACAACAGTTTCATGCTGAATTTTTATTTCAATGTTATGCAACTGCATAAGTATAAATAATTGTGTTCAATATATAACAATTATGACATCCATAAGTTTCTCAGAGAAAATAAGACTGCAAACACTTTATTGCACAGACCCTAACAATTTATTTTTTTTTACTTTTAGAATTTTTTTTGTAAGCTGAGAAATCTACTGCAGGAAGTCTACAAAAGAACACATCAGATCTACAATCACATTAAGACTGACCAAGAAGAACACAGGCAGGAGGATCTCTAACAGCTCACTGGTAAGGTAAACACCAACAAACAGGTACTACATAAACACAAGCTTATGCACTGTTACACTTCCAAAATGCAAAGAACTTATTTGTCAGAAGTGATAATACAAAATATTCATAAAGGTATACTGTAAACAAAAGCTAGATATGTTTTAAAGGAAACAAGAGGACAGTTGAAAAAATGCAGAGACTGTAAACTAGGAAATACCTCCCAGACAGAAATGTTATTTTGAAGTGCATTAGCATTCATTTGTATTAACTGCCAAAGCACAGATGAACTGTAAATGTTGAGACCATTTTATTTTTAAAACTTCTCAAAAATGATTATCCACTGCTTACTAGCTCCTTTCTGAATGCATCAAAGGCAGCATGGATGTTCTAGTGCCACATGAAAAATCAGGAGTTGTTTGTGATACTGGATTTTCCTTACAGGTTTGCTGTAATCCAACTCAACTAATCAGTATAATAAAGTTTTCAGCAGAGGGAAATGAATTCTGCACACTGTCTGTTGTCTCCAAGCCAAGATTACACTGTGCTTTTATGAAAAATTTTCTAGCTTTTGAGACAGAAAGACAAACTATAAGCATTGGTGAAAAAGGTAGGGGCCTAGCTCTACTGTGGTTACAGAAAACAGAAATAAGCAAAACGACCATTCTATTGATCCCCAATTATTAAAACCCATGCGCCTGCAAGGGTATTTCGTAGTGCTTCTGTACATGTTTCAAATTTTACCTTTCATCCCTCAAAACAAGCTAAAAACTCCACACAAAAATGATCAAAGTCTACATGTTCCACTGTATATAAAATTTAAATAAGGCTTAGCAAAAGTAAAAAGACAGTAACATTCTAGCACCAAATAGCTCCAACAAGTTCCTTTGTTAAAAAAATGCTTCTTTTGTAATTACAGTATTGAACTTTTTTTTGCATACAAATAAAAAGATTATGTTATGAAATGTATGGAGCTACTCAATGCATTTCAAAATGAATATGAAACCCAGGATTACTTGCTAAAAACAGCAAGTTAAGTCTACAACGTAAGGCCCCAGCTATGTATTAAAATGTGTCAGATAGCCTAAACTTTTTGAAGATATGATACTGAAGTATTTTTGTCCTTTTTACCTTACTTGTCATAAAATAGAAAACAGCTACCACCTGTACAACACTAATTAAACAGACCTATATGCCATAATATGTATTCTCTAAATGTATTAAAAACAGGGATGAACATACTAGTACTACCTGTCATGTGCTTATACTTGTGCCTCACACTGTAAGGGCCTGAATTTAAAAAAGCTCAAGAACTCGAGAGGATTGCAGCAAAAACTAAGCACATGGCATGTGCTTCAGAATTTCAGCCTTATCTGAGGTGAAACCCACAGAATGCACTCCCAAGAGACAAGACAAGAACCATCATTTCACCAGAGAACACAACTCTTGCTGGGATGCCCTGATAATTAAGTGGTCTTCCCACAGCATTAAGGACATCTACTCTAGTCAGACTTTGTGCAGCAGGGAGATGCAGTTATGTCTTGTGTTAGATCTGGTGAAGCAGTCAGCCAAGTACAGTACTATCAAAATCAGATTATTAAAAATACATGTAAAAACTCACAATACGTCACCGTATTATTCTGTACTAGTATTTTTTTTAACCTCTACCTAGGATTTTTAGTAAGGAAAAATGTGGCCTGTTTTGTTTCATTTGTTTTTTTTTTTTTCCCGTCAGACCACTGCTTGTGCATGTCCACGCCAGGTCTGAATTTTAATAATTTGGTTTCATATTCGAGTATGGCAAATACTTGGCAAAGCAACTATCTTAAAAAGGGAAAGAGTAAACAACGCAACCAGCAGCAAAGTATATATGCTACATTCAAACCCCAAACACATTGCTAAGTATTTACAGAAGAAATATTTTCAACAGCACTTGGCTGTAAAGGTATTTTTGCACAAATACTATGTGGTAACAGTTTTACCGGTTACAATTGGAAAGGCATTTTGAAAAAAAGTCCTCTCTTTACATATCCCCTTGTATTGTTTCTTCAGTGACATGAAAGCTTTGCCGCACAAAGACACGACACAGTGCTGGTTTAAAGGCAGTACAACATATTGAAATTGTTTCAGCTAGTGTTGAATTCACACTTGCCAGGTCTTAGAGTTAAAACATTTTTTTGTGAGCACTGCTCCGTGAAACTTCCTTTCCTCGACGCTGCCGAGCTGAGTCTTTGTCATCTGAAAGTGCGTTAGGGCGGTCAGGTGTGGCTGCTGACCGAGACACATCTTTACCTACATTCTGTTTTCTTGAAGCAGACTGCTGAGGCAGAACAGCATCTTTTCCCTTTACATCCACAGTGTTAATAAAAAGAGGCTTTTCTTGATTGCCAGGTTTCCCCCCAAGGTTTGAAGCAGGGTGGTGGGCTTCTGCTACAATAGTGGCACTGTGCAAGGCCATCAGTGAAACACTCTTTGTCATTTCTGCTTTACTGCTCCCTGTGGAAGAGGTGCTTTTCTTACTTAGTTCCTTGCAAGTTGCAGGAAGCTCTGATGAGCCTGGTTTAACCTTTGCTGAAGACACGTCACTTTTGGCTGAAGACAAAACAGTTACTTCCTGTCTACATTCAGAGAAATTGGATGAACAAGTCGGCGGCTTTCCTGATGTTGCAGCCACACGAGAAGAACTTTGCCCACTGGCAGCCGGCAGGTGTTTTACTGCAGTCTGCTTGTTTGCATCCTCTGGCTGTTTCTGATTAGCCTGTCCCTTCCCTTTTATATCTTGAGGGCTTTTGCTACTTGTGGTCACTTTTTCTGCTCCTTTCCCTCTGACATCACAGGTTGTGAGACAAAGGGTAGGCTCCACCTTCCCACTGTCAAGCTGAATGTAAAGTGCGTCAGTGCATATTTTTCCTTCAGGTCTTTTGTCCGCAGAGATCGTCTCATTACTAGGACTTCTGTCTGCCTCTTTGTTCAGCAAGAGACAGTCTTTCACAGTGGAGAACTTTGGAGCAGTGGTTTGTTTTTCACTGAAACGAAGTTGTTTTTGATCAGCAGCTTCTCCCAAGCCTGCTGCATCTTGCCTCTGCATGTGCTTAGAACTCTCTGGGCCTGCTGGTAGTGGGCCCACAGCAGAGGATTTGGGTTTGGTGTCAGGGGCTGTGCTGCTCATTTGGAGGGTGGTGACTGAGCCATGGTCTAAACTCACAAGCCTTTCAGTCTGCACATGTTCATTGTTCATTCTTTTCGAAGAGCCTGGACCAGGAGGAAGGTGATCTAGGACACTTTTACTGGCGTGTTTTCCATCCTTCCGGGAGCTCGTAGACAACTGAATAACAGTTTCTTTTTCTTTTATGGTTGGAGCACATGTTTTTTGTGACAATGTCTGTTTATCCAAGGACTTAGACTTGAAGGAATTTGTATCAGAGGGTGGCCTGGCTTTACTACTGCTGCTTTCCACAGCAGTAGGCTTCATGAGTTCTTGAACCCCTATATGAACCTCTATAGTGCTCTGTCTGCTTACTGCCTCTTTCCCAGCAGGGCAGCCTGAAGTGTTAAGTTGCTGCCGAGGAACTTGGCTGGACTGCTCTCTCTCAGTAGTTTGAATCCTTGTATCGGTGAGTGATTTCTGATCTTTCTTTCCCGTGTCTTTAGCACTGTCCTTCTGCACAGAGGAAACTGGTGCAGACTTCTCAGCTTTATGATCATGATCTCTTGAGAGTTGCACAGGCCATTTGGATGGAAGAGCTTCACTCCTTGCTTCTGTGGTAACTTTCTTAGACTCAGCTTTTTGCTTGATTATGTCCCTTTCCACAACACTTTTAGAAACACCACTGTCATCTTTGCCTAGCTGTTTCAGTGATTCTCTGCCATCCTTAGGCTGTGCCTTGGGGCCAGCTGACTGTATTTTTCCTTGCATCTCAGGTGGAATGGCCAAATCAGCACAGTTTTTTTCATTGCTTTTGCAGCAGGTTGTTATCAGGACATCTGAGACAGATACCTTCAGAGATGACTCCCTGATCACTTCCACCTTTGCAGGAGTAGGCTCGCAAACTCTCTGGGCTACTGGCTGTTTGACAGGCAACTCTTTCTGTACTTGTTTCTCTCTTCCTACAGCTTTTTCAGGAGGGCTTTGGCCAGCAGAAGGTTTGGAATATGTTTGAGTAGTTTTAGCGCTCTGACTTTGAGTAACACAAGACTTTGCCTCCATTGAATTGTCCTTTTGTTTTGAAGGGGAGGTATCTTTCTTCTGAACAGCTTCAACAACAGAAATACCACCTTTACTAGCTGGACTAGAAACCTTTTTCTCTGTCACTGCTTCTGCAGCCACAGGGATGAGTGGTGGATTTGGAGAACTCTTGCCTACTTGTAGAACCTGAGGCTCTGCAATGTTGACTTTGCCAGATTTTGGGTAGCTTAACAGCTGCTCTTTCTGAGAGACCGTTTCTACCTTGCCACCACTCCCTTGTGGCACTGGGGGTTTCGGAGATGCCCCATCACTGCTGGTGCTCTGTCCTTCTGGCAGCACACACAAAGGCAGTTCAGTCTTCGAAGCCTGTGGCCCAGAAAGTAATGCAATGTCTAGTGTGCCTTCTATTGGCTTCAGACAGGATACAGACCTCCCATCAAGCTTATATTCTGAAGGACTTTTTCTGACAGGAGCCTCAGTGGAAATAAGGGCTGATTTTTCCACACTCATGTCTGCTCGGCCACTCAAGGTCTTGAGAGGAGCAAAAGAAACTGAGTTAATCTGAGTAGCATGTGCACTGCCAATAAATGCTCTACCATCTGCAACTGCAGTGGAGTCCTGCTGTATGTTTACAGGTCTGCCTGTACTAAGTTGAAGGCATTCATGAACATTAGATGTCATCTTAGGTTTTAGCACTGGACAGACACTGTCATCTTTTTCTTCAATAGACATTTTCTTTCTGAGATAATCAATATTTGCAAGTTTACCATCTAATCTTTCAAATTTGACAAATTCTTTTGTTGGTACAATTTTATCTGTGTTTTCTCCCTTTCCATTTAGCATCCTGTCAGAGGACTGAGGTAGCGCATCTTGCAGGTTACATGAAGGGGAAATTCTTTTGAAGTCGTAAGAAATATGACTGAGTTCATTAGGAGGAGGCCCATGACACAACATCTGTGTCTCTAAAGCAACACCATCATTTGATTTCAAGTTTGCATTCTTTTGAAGGGTGTCTTTGAGTATGCCACCAGCTGACTGGGTCTCCACAGAAACAATTTTCGTTTCAAACTGGTTTGATCTTTCTAATACCTTCTGGAATGCTTTTTTGTCTCTTTCGTCCAGTCTTAAGGTATTGGGATTTTCTGGTTCACTGCTAGGTTCATGTATAGCAGTGTTCACTTTTTCAGCAAAATCTTGCTTTTTCATAACTACCTTGACCTTCAGCTTTTCTCTGTCTAGCTCATCAATGGATTCTTGTCTACCCAATTTTCGGGAGATGGGTCGTTTCAAGCAGCCCTGCTCTGCAGGCCTGACTCGTGTGAGCGATGGCACATCACATACATTCTCCTCCAAGCTCTGAAGAGTTACTTCTCTTTGAGATAATTCCCTATTCACTTCTTCCTGAGTCACTTCCAGACTGTGTTTTCGTGAACATAAGTGTTTTTTGTCACTGCCATAAGAGGGTGCAAGCTTCTCTTCAGACTGGACTCTCTTTAACAGTGGAGATCTTGGTGGCTCTGCACTCTTTGGCCTGACAATATGCCTCACAATAGTTGGAGGCGAGTGCATTTTGCTAGGAAAAGACTGAGCTATTTTTGTATTTCCAATGGAATGTCCCAGCAATGGTGATGGAGACCGCTGAGGAGATGTTGGCTGGGGTGTCGGAGAAGGTGTCCGTGCGAGAGGAGAAAGGGGAATGCTGCCCGCCGATTTGCGTCTTCCTGATCTGTATCTTTGCCCACCAAGCTTTGGACCCAAGCCATGAAGAGTGCTGGGTCTTATGTGTCCTGAACCAGCTGGAGAATTGGGAGCACTGGAACTAGGAGAGCTACTTTGAGAAGAGTTAGTACCTACAAAAAGAACAAAAACCAAGCAAACAAACATAAGATTAGTAAGACTTTTTCAATCTTGTTTAAATATTCAGTAAGAAACAGAACAAAAGCCCTATGCTGCCTCCTGCCACAGTGTTCCAAAATCTGGAAGGTTTTAAGTGCAAAAGCTTTTAGACTGCAAAACTTGCATCATTCCAATTACATTTGCTGCTTCTCTCTTTCTCTCTCTTCCATCATCCCCTTTAAGTTATCTCTTGCTTCTGCTTAAATAGAATAAGTAATGCTTTCTGACACTTCAAAGCAATGATCAAGGCTTTCCAGATAATTTACCTTTGCCAAGGGATTGTACAACAGCAGTCAATTGTAGTACATGCTACAATTGTGACAGAAGTAAAAGAGGAAAAAGAGGCAGGCTTTTCAGAGTCAGGGAGATGCCTATTTCAGCACTCAGCTAATCTTTTCAGCAATAAATCTGCATTCATGAGTGCCATGCTAGTTCCATTATGTAGCAACTTTTACCTCAGTTTCACTCTTTTATCATGTAGCATGATAAAATCTTAGGCCAAATTCTCTCTTTTGCTGAAAATTGAGACTGTTTATTACTCAACTTTCAGCCACTGGACTGAGATTTGTCCTAGATAAACACTAAGACAAACTTAACAGACAATTGCTTTTCAGGTGCTTCTGTATCATAAAAACACCGTTTGTTTTGCATCAGGAATCTGTTTCCTTCTTCTAGACAGAAAAGAGTTGTTCTATGATTATGCTTGTCAGACCTGACTGCTCCTAGCAGAGTATATCAGACCTGTGGGGGCTCACAAAAAGTGCAGTACCCTTCCAGTCCTTTTCCTCTGCTCTCCACTGTTTCACACTCACCTGATGGAAAATCAGGAGTGGAACGGTAGCTTGGTGTAGGAGACCTAGGAGATAAGCTGTGGGTTGGAGACCCAGGCAAGCTCTCCCCTGAAGAAAGTGAGCGGTTCAGGCAGGAAAAACTTCTGCTTGTATGAAGAAGAGGCGAGGGTTGCTTTGCCAGCTTTTTAAAGAGCGATCTTCTCCTTGTGTGAGAAAAACATGGCATTAATCAGAAGTTAAAGTGCACAGAAGATACTATTACCAAAGGTAAAACTCTTGCAAGCTGACACTATGAGAACAGTAAATCTATCTTTACATGAAAGCAAAGCACACTGCAGACCATGAAGTTTAGAAAACATCTCGATTTGTTAACAGGTGGGATAGACAATGTAACTAGTTTTATTCACACTACAATTTATTCACTATGCTTCAGAAGAACAATTACCTCCTTTTGAGTATATATCTTTCTTTTCTTAATTTAGCAACCTATCAAAACCAGCAACATATTTATAAAATACATGAACATATCAAATTAAAAAAACTCATAAGCATTAGCACTAGAAAGTTTAATTAAACAAGTGCAAAAAGATACAGTTAAACCAAATTAAGATGCTACCTTAGTTATTCACTGTTTTTAAAAGTTATTTTAGCAGATCTAGTTTAGACAAAACAAGATTTGGAAGGCCACAGAATCTCAGAAAAGAAGGCAGAACAGAAGATGAGAATAAACGGTATTAACTTTATATTTTAAGTTTATTGTTATGTGTACACACACACACACCCACACACCCACACACACACACACCCCCCCAAAGAAATGCCTTCATTGTGAAAGCAAAGGATTACTCACCTCTCCAAACTCTCCTTCTTCTTGGTCTTCTTACTGCGCCTAACCATTCTGCTCCTGTAGCTGTTCCGCCTGGCAGGTCCTGTCTTGATGGAAGTGTTTTCAAAAGGAGTTGTCATTACTGAGACTTTGTTGCCACTCTGCCAAAATGAAGGAAGATGCTTTAAGTGTGAGTAATATGAGTGATCCAAGACGACCCTACCTTATACTGAATCTACACCATAAATGTAAATGCAATGAGAAAGAGCTTGAGAATAAGAGGTGTTTCTGCAGGGAACCCTAGGCACACATTGCCAGGCATGGTCAGTAAAGGAAGACTGGGAAGTTCTCAAACTCTGCCTTATTTCCTAACTTCCTCCATTCAAGCTCCAGGACAAGGATTAATTCCAGTAATTGTAGCTAGATAGGAAGACACCAAAGACTGCAAATTTCAAGATGAAAGCTTCTACAGAAACACCTGATTTTCCCACAAAGAACAGCTGTAACTGCACAGTGGTCCATTCACATCTCAGGACACCAACTGTTACAATGATGAAAACAGAGGAGAAAAATGAAATCTTCACTGTCAATCCCAAAACATCTTTTTATCTTGTTCAAAAGGGTTAACAAGTATAATTAACCTAAGCTTTTTAGCACTGATTGCAAAAAGAGATGAATCAATAAAAAATATAGGTATTTTCTGCTGATTTTGCATTTCAAAAAATCTGTACCTCCTGCTCAGCCCTGCAGTGAACTTCCTTTCAAAGAAATTGCAATGGCCCAAATTAATTTGATACAGCCCAACAAATTAAGTTATGATATGTTGGATAAACAATGATCTCTTGTTTTGAGTTTACTCGTGTAAGTAGTGAGCAGGGTTGTCATGCTTCTTTTTCTGTATCTGACCTAGAAAGTAAGTGCACAGCTGACTGCCTTAAGTCACAGAATTTTCTCTTACATATTTCTTGCAGAATTGGAAAACTTGGAAGTTCTGCCTGGTTTCAGAGAAAAAAAATAAAGACTTACGAAAAAGTGTATTTTGCGTCTTTCTTAGCCTTTTTATATTTCCCCATTACCTCACTCCTTTCCAGTGCTTTTTTTTTTTACTTCTTTTATTACTGATTACTCACTTTGACAAGCAGAGCTCTGCATGTAACACCATAAATTGTTAATAATATAGGAAGTAAATATACACTCGTCTAAAGTAATTCTGACCTACATTAGCTTACATTAAAAAGATTACATGAAAAATGAGATATGATGAGCTACAGAGAAAATAAAAGTTGGGGGTTTTTTGTGTGTTTGTTTGTTTGTTAGTTTCCACAGAAAAACTGTGATTTTCTAATAGGGTAGACTTCAGAAAACTCCATGAGAGAAAAATGGGCTGGATTATTCACAGAAGTCCAGCTGCAGGATGAGAACTTCATTAACCGAAGAAGCTCTGTCAGACGTGCCTGGCTATACATGAGACAAAAACCTTTTGGGCCCTAATATGAAAGGCAACCTCATGTATATTAGGCAAGGAAATATTTCATATTTTTGGTTTTTACTTTTCCTCACTGATTTCACTTTTAAAGAAGAAAAATGAGAAGTATCATCACCATCAAAAGAGTGAATTATCTGATGAAGATGTAGGCACTAGAGAATGTGCTTGAAAAGGTCAATGTTTCTGAGAGACGGAGACATCGCTTTGTATCATTGCCTCAAATTTACTTCAACTATCTCTGCATCAGTGCCAGTCTATGGCAGAGAAACTAAAATCATTGCAGGATATATGAAAGTCATTGGCCCTTCTCCAGATCTGTGGCAAGAGCAGCTTACAATCTGTACTTCTAACAACAATAAAATCTAGTAACAAATCTCAAGAAAACAAACATAACCCCACCACTGTTGGTGAAAACAGCAATCACTTTTATATCCCAGCTGACCAAGAGTTACCTTTAACAACAATTCAATGACTTCTGTATGAACAAGACCATGCACTGGCTCTCCATTGATATGAGTAATCAGGTCTCCAGCTTTCAAACCTGCTTGGTAAGCTGCGCCTCCTTCTTCCACATTCTGAAAAAGAGAGAAAGAGAACATACGCAAAATGAACTCTGAACCAACTGGCAATGAAGAAATTTATAGATACAAAGTTATATAAAGGAAGAAAAGAAGAACAGTACGTCCAGCTCTTTCACCATCCCCCACTTACTCAAACTTTTTATTTAGGTGGGGCCTGGAATGGTTTCAAAACTCACTGAAACACTGCTGTTTGCTGATGGTATTAAGTACGCTCTTTAAAACAGGGAGTTTTCATGCATGATAAGGGGTGGTTCACTACCCACTGCAAAATCTCAGAACTGAGTGAAAAGTTTTAGCATCTGACAATGAGAAACACTAATGTAATTAAGGTAATGGTCAAATGCAGTACTCCAATCATTATAAAAATTAACTCTACCATATGATTAAGGATTGTTTTCATTTGGTTCAAATTCTCCAGGCTTCCCATTAGAGGGGTTGGTGCAACACAAAAGTGACAAAGGACCAAAACAAACTGAATTGAAAAAAAATTCTGAAGATAGTTTAAATAATTTATAGTATTTTTAAATGATTTTTTTAAGTCATGCAGACAATACTGAAGATTACAGTGCTAACAGAGCTAAACAACAAACTTACAATACTTTAGAAAACCCCAAGGTTTAACTTTTTTTTGCAAGGTACCATTTTTCCCCTTCCTTTAACTGTTGTGATGTTATATCAGTGGCAAGAAATCTTTTTTAAAATTTATTCCATTATCCACTAAATGTACCCAGTTCTCCAGATTCAATATTCTTGATGGATTAATAAGTCTAAGAGGTAAACGATATGAATAAAAAATGCATAGTACACTACATCAGCACTGGCGCTTCAAAATCTATAATACATATTTAAAACAAAGCAATGTACAAAATTTAAAGTCTTTTGATAAATTTGTAATGATTTTTTAGGGGAGCTGAAATAATTTATATACTATTTATGTATGTGTAATTTATAAAATATATAAAATAATAATCTGTTACCAACATAAATCATAAAATAAATGCATATATATGTACATAAGTATCTAATTATTTTACAATTAAGGAGGCTGACAACCAAAGAATTGCAAAAGCTGCTGACTTTTCCTTTAGCCTCTCTCCCACTGTGTAGTGAAGAGAGGATGAAAAATACATGATTTATTCAAGACAGTCAGTCTTTTCCCTGTGCCATACAAAACATCAAAGGTATTCACAATTCCAATCTACACATTTCTACACAACAAAAAGTCAGTGCTTGAGATCTGCTTACTTGTGTCTAGTAAAATACTGCTGATTTTCATTAATCCCTTAGTTGATTTAAGTTTAATAAACTCCACCCATTTTTCAACAATTTCTGTTTAGTCTCCCACATTTGCAGATCCCGACCCAAATCAAAGAGAGTCTGCACCAACCTTTTGGTTTCCTAAGACATGGTACTCTGAACCCAAGACATTATTTTTCAAAACTGACAAACTTGCCAAAAGTCAAAGTGAAGTTGCAGAAGTTCATCATCACATGTTGGTAATGCTTCTGCTGAAGATGGCTTGCTGTCTTCCCTACAGGCAATGCTGCTCTTGTGTACATGCAGAATTTCATTCTAAGAAAAACTGCTTGGCCTATCACTGTAATTTACACAGTAATTGTCAACAAATAGACACCATGGGTTCAAAAAAGCAAATCCATCAGTACAGTATTCTGTGGCCATGTATCAGCAGGAAAAAATATATTATCTTACCCAAACAATGTGGTGCACAGTGTAGATGTCACTGTCACCCACATAAACCCTGATTGCTCGGATGGTGAAGCCGTACTTTTTTCCTGAACTGTGAATTACAATCGGCTGATGAGGACTTGCAGCAGCAATTGATGAATCACGGCTGGGAGATGAATCTCGGGATGATGAAAGGTCAGATGACAGGGAATGAGGAGACATAGGACTTCCCAAAGGAGAAACACCAAACACATCTGGGAAAAAACCATCTGCCTGTTAGAGTACACTCTGAGCACACACAAATCTTGCTTAGATAAATGATATCTTTGTATTAAAATACGTCATTGTCTTTGTCTAAACAACCTCTCCTCATCCTCCTTGCCTGGTGTGCATATTAGTGAACGAGAAGTTCAAGAACCAGATATCAGAACTTAATTCTTTTCCCTGGAGTGTAACCTCTATTGTTTAATGCAAGGGTTAATCTGTTAGATGTAGACTGATTTTTCCTTTTGCACAGGAAACACACACTTGCTACCTTTGCAAGTTCTCAGCCTTTACTTAGCAAACACTGAAGAAAATAAAATCAGAGTAGGGTAGCAGATGTTATTATAAGTACACCAAAATCACTCCCCAAGTAATACATTGATGCTTAACAAATTGCTAGCTGTTTTCTTGGTTTCAGTTATATATAGAGATAGATGAAGACTACAGTAATTAAACCACAATATCTACTTGGTACTGAGGGCAGTAAGTCAGTGTTTGTAACAAGGCTCCATTGCTACATTCTGCTACATCATGTAAGATCACAAGAGTTTCTTGCAAAAATACCAACTTCATTTTATTTTATTGTTTTGAATGCATTATGTGCTCATGCTTGTGCAAATGTGAAGACAATTGCAGCAGTTTGGACTTCAGTTCTGAACAATGAGAAAGCGAAGTATCAGTCCTTCTTGTAAAAACACTCAATATTACTGTTATATGTCCATTTACTTATAGCATTATTTCTGGCTCCAAATTCTGAGCACTTGATCTAAGTC
Organism: Notiomystis cincta; assembly: GCA_013398075.1. NCBI lineage: Eukaryota > Metazoa > Chordata > Aves > Passeriformes > Notiomystidae > Notiomystis > Notiomystis cincta. Next base: position 24,429 of record VZRX01003756.1, read on the forward strand.
AGTGTAGTACAATTAGGAGCCTACATGCTATTTCTATTTTTGTCACACTGCTCTCCTGTTTATCAGCTTTTCTTATGGGGGATGAGAGAGAACTCATCATGTGCTGCGTTTAACAAACATCTCTTTTTCTGAGTGAGTTAGAAATTAATCCACAACCCTACTGCCAGATGGACCAAGAATTGAAGTTGCATCCTGCTGTGCATGCTTAAGGTCAAACAAGGTAGTCACCACCACAAAGTTACATTTTTGCCTGTCAGACATGGCCCCTCAGCAACTTGCTGACAAGATTGCACAAGATGTCTCATCATGCAAGTGAACAACAAGAGAAACAAAAAAGAGTGACACAGAATTCTGGACTATACACAATCTTGCATTTGCATCATTTGCCTTCGTAACATTGCATAAACCATTAAAATTTCAACTAGAAGTATTTATCTGTACCTCCTGGGATCATGAGGGACAAAGCACTTGCAGAAAGGGACTTGGTGACTTTTCCAGAGATCTTCTTTTTCTCTGTGCTTTCCAATCGCTGTCGAGCCATGTGAGACGCAACTTCACCAGCTGGTTTTGAGGAATTATCTGTAGTGTCCACACTCTCACTTCTCCCATTTATTTGATCTAAGTGTTCTGAGAAACTGCCAACTGTACAAAGAAGAAGGGATAAAGACATTGAGGGAAAACTGAATATCCTTTTGCTAATGGACCACAGAAAAAAAATTACTCTTAAGTGTAACTGTTGAGTGTAAGAAAAGGATCACAAGGTTTGAGTTATCACTGCAGCTGCTGTGTTAATGCCAACACCATTACATGGGGCCCAGGGGATACTAAGCAAGACTTGGGAAACAGCACAACCAATTTCAAGGTTTTAGACAAGGGAAGGACCCTGAGGAAATTTTTTTTCTTCACAAACAGAAAGGAGGGAGGGGAAGGAAAATGTGAACTACATGGGAAATCAAGGACTTGGGAATAGAAGAGTGTATCTTGAAAAAACTCAGTGAGGTATAAAATAGAAATAAGCTGAAGATGGGTAAATGTGTAGATAAGAAGCTAAGGCCCTGGAGCCTACTGAAATGCAGTATTTGAGCAGGGAGACAATGCTCAGTTAAGTAGAGAATGGTTAGCAACACTTCCTCCTAGATTTGTAATGACCAAAGTGACTTCCACAAGTCAAAGAATACTCTCAATTCTGAAAGGTGTACATCATAGAGAAGTCTTAATTAAAAACACACAATGTGTAGTACAGAGTGTTAGATCTTATCTGATCCCAAACCTGTTGGGATAGCTGTTTTTAAAAGCAGCTCTCAAATACATGACTTCTAAATCCATGAACGCTACAGCCAAAAGAAGGTGGTCTGCAACTGTTTGCACTATCAGTCAAGAAACCCACGGTGAGCTACCTGATAGCGTGGAGCTGCTGATTGTACTTGCTGGAGTGGTTACTTCAGGTTCGTCTTGCACTATTTCATCGCTCACAAATGCAGGCTTTTCCTGCTCCTCCCGGGGTCCCCCGGAGCTGGTGGAACCATCCTGTTCTCCTTCAGCTGATACGGACAATTTTGGAAGCAAACCAGAACTGCGCTGCTGCCGGCTGCTCTCAGTCTCAGACGAGATGGATGTAGATATTTGCTGTCTGCATGAAAAATAGGCAAATTCTCATGCAGTTACTGAGATGAGGAGGCCTGCTATCTGGCAAGCAGGATGTAGATGACTTGCAATACATCCTTCTACTTACATTTCAGAATATTCTGAACTCCAGCTTAAAGACTCCACAGAAGGCAATGTTACACTTTTTGTTTTGTCTCCTGCATCTTCCTTTTCTTCACCTTGAATTTGAGTGACTCGATCTATACTACTAAAAACCTATTAAAGAAAAAAAAAAATACAAAAGAATTGAGTCATCACCGGCACATTTGATATAAAAAAAGATATGCAGGATATACAGTTCTATAATTCTAGATGCTTATATAGTATTTCAGAGTGTAAACTTCAAACTTCTTGAACCTCTTCAGATTTCCAAGTTTGTGGTCTTAAAATGCTGTCTTGGATCCTCATGTATGAGTACACATATACAGCCTCTTTTCATAACGAATTTATCAATTTTCTCCTCATTTCACAGGGTGAACCAAGACAGCAAAGACAAAATCCTCTGCGTTCTCTTCCATTATTTCCTGCCAATTCACCCTCCACTGTATTGCCTGAGCGTGCCCACTCTGCTCCTGTTACAGATCTCTGATCAGCAATAATTAGCTCTCATCTCAACTACTACAGTATACTACCTTTTGGGTAGTTTTACCTTCAATTCAGAGCATTCAGATTACTCCCTCAAATCTACACTTCTCCATGACTGGAACACATGTTAACCATTACCTTGCTCTTTCCTTTGGTCTATTGTCATTAAATTAATACTTACTACATGGTAGTATTGCAGTATTTGTTATGCTATCACCTGCAAGATATTCAGGACACAACTGGAATAACACGAAAATCATGTATAAAGAAACCAATGTAAAGACCATGTATTAGCATTTAACAGAACACTTCTTGACACTTTCTGATATTATAGTTTCCTAAGAAAACTCTATATTAAATATTTCCAAAATTTGCAAAAGCAGAACATTACATACTAAGACTACAGAAATTTTTACTTACTTTTGAAAATCTGTGTGAACATGAGGAAAACTGTCTTATCTCTAAATTAAAATCTTCATCATTGGTATCATCTTCTTCCTCAGTTTCCATATGGTGGTATTTCTCAGAACGAGCTACAGACAAGGGAAATAAAATATCTGAGTTATCAGAAAGAATGGATAGCAAGTTTAAATAATAAATAAAAATCTAATTTTATTCTTAAGATCATTTCTGCTGAAATGCGAATTCATCAGGAAAACTGCAAGCTGCCAGTGATTCTGATAAAGGAGATTTTAAAAGTAGTAAACAAGAGTCAAAGACAGTGATTACTTAAAGCGTTCATCATGGTTTTAATACTGCAAAACACCTACTGTCAAAATAACTTGTGTCATCTTCAGACTCCAGCTGTGGAATAAATTCTGCTTTCTGCCTCAGCAGACTATTCCAGTCAAGGCTCCTGAAGAACTGATGCTGCTTTACTTCATATGCACCACCTGGAGGAGCCAGAGGAAAACACTGAGCAAACTGTATCGAATACTCTGACATTAAATGAATTGAACCCCCAGCCGACAATGCAAATAATCATGGAAAGGCATAGTCATCGCTGTAAATGTGAACTTCTACTACCCATTCCCACTAGAATACCCTAAGTCTGTCAAGGATACTTCCTGACCCTGTTTTGTTGGGGCCATTTCTTTTAACAGTTTATTGCTTTATCATCTCCCCCTTCTAAGATTTCTGTTTTACCGGATATACTAATTATAATCTGTTAGCTACACATTAGTCAGAATCATCAAATGCAGTCATACAAATATAAATATGTGCACTAGGTGAATAAGTACAAGTTAAAAAGTAATGTAGAATGATTCTAAATAGTTGCTCAATATAAACACTACTGCTGACTCAGATATCCTTTCAGTGTTTTATGGCAGTAATACACAATTCGATAGGAAATACCCTATAATTTATCTTATTTATTACTGCCTGCTCATTTAATGTATGTTAAATGATTACACTAATTTAAAGTTAGAAAACAACTGTAATAGTGCAATGAATTACTGGAAATTTTGTCATGGGAAGGTGAGAGATAATGTCATTAATAAACATCTAATTCTAAAACCTGTACAAGTAACCTGCAGCAGCAAGACCTGCTGCCAGCTTGTATTTGGTTTATGTTGCATGGTTTTGGCCTTGGACAGGCTACAGGGGTGGCTTCTGTGAGAAGCTACCAGAAGGTTCCTCTATATCCAACATTGTCTCTGCCAGCTGGCTCCAAGATGGACCAGCCCTGACTGTCAGCCCATCAGCATTATCTGGGACAATGCATTGTAAGAAGGGGAAAGACTGCTGCACAAGACAAGCAGCCAGAAGAGAGGAGTGAGAACAGGTGAGAAGAAAAACTCTGCAGACCCCAAAGTCAGCACAGAAGGAGCTCCAGGCATTAGAGCTGAGGTTCCCCTGCAGCCCAGGGCGCACACCATGGTGAGGCAGCTGCACCCCTGAGCCCAGGAAGGACCACGGTGGAGCACAGATCCAACTGCAGACCATGGAGGACCCCACAGTGGAGCAGGTGGATGCCTGAAGCAGACTGTGATCCCATGCAAAAGCCTGTTCTGGAGGAGGGCCCTGACAGGACCTGTGGCCCAATGAAGAAAAGAGCCCAAGCTGGGATACATTTGCTGGCAGACCTTGTGACCCAGTGGGGGACCCACACTGGAGCACTCTGCTCCTGAAGACTGCACCCTGTGGGAGGGACCCACACTGGACCAGGGGAATAGTGTGGGGAGGAAGGAGTGGCAGGGGCAGCACGTGATACATGAACCACAACCCCCATTTCCTGTCCTCACACGCTGCTTGGAGGGAGGAAGTAAAGCAGGAGTGTTAGTTGGTAATAAATTAAATCAACTTCCCTGAGTTTTAGTATGCTTAGCCCATGATAGCAACTCCCTGTCCTTATCTCAACCCATGAGCCTTTGGCATATTTTCTCCTCCTGTCCGTCTGAGGAGGGAGGCACAAAGCTCTTGGTGGGTACCTGGTGGCCAGCCAGGGTCAACTCAGCACATTGATACAGCATGTATACTTCTCTATGTCAAGGCAAACAGAAAGAAAAAATGCAGTCTCCAGGATTGGTTCCTAAATCAGTGCTAAGATTTCTAGATTGGGTTCTTTGCTTTTCATACTGCACCAGAGAAAAATTCAAAGAAGACAAATCTTACCAAAGGAGACCAAAGTCACATCTCATCATAAGTCACTAGCTAAGTAGTAAGCATTTCTCTGAGCACAGTAATGGGACATTACATCAGAATTGTACAATTCTTGATTGGTATTAGACACTTCAAACCCAAAGAAGCCTTTTTACTGCTGTTTTCCTTCTTCCAAGTAAGTATAGTACCCACTTCTCTTCTTTCAACTTGACTTTGCTACTCAGGTCTCCTGAGCAAATAAACAATTAAGGTTTTCAAGTGTTATGCAGCTTGCTAATATGTATTAAACAGACAGCACTGTCATTTGAAATGCATGCTGGAGCTTGGGATAAACCATGCTATTTTTCAGTGCCCATGTGGGACCTGTCACACTGCAGCCTCCATTTCTGTGAGCTGATTCTAACAGTTAAGGATAGTATTTTGTTGTGGTTTCTGAACCCCTCGCTTCAAAGAAATAGCTGCCTTATTTCTTCTTCAGACTGCCAAGTCTTAGAGAGACCAGAGACTCTAAAGCTGTCAGTTCCTAACTGAGCACCACAGGTGCTTCATATTGTGGCACTGACCATACAGTATTTAAGCCAGCCTCATCTCACCCAATTCACTTTCTCCACCAGCTGTAGAGCAACAGACACAGAATTTGCAATCCACTTCTGATCAAGCCTCTCACAGGGCAACAGTCTTGAATTAACACTGTGTTTACCAGGAAAAAGCATCCTGGCAATGAGACAACAATGCCTGGAAAGAGTGTACTTAAAACAAGAGAATAAAACTAGCTGTGGATCTTCATTTTGCCTTTGCCTTTGGGTGCCCTCTGCAGCAGATGAAGCAGGCAGCAAGGGGAGAAGCTACTGAGGCATGAGACCTTCCTCAATCGTAACTTGTTCAACATGGGGCAAGGGACAGCAATAAACATTAGTGGATGCCCCTTAGTCCAGACCATCAGTTACAGTGAAGTCTAAGGGTTGTTCACACAGATCCCAGACACTCAGGCTGCGAGGGACATGCAGTTCATTAATATCTGTCACATCATCATGCCTTGAAGGAAACTGAAGGAAGACATGTCATTGGGGACCATGTCAATAGTACTCAGGGTCTGGGTTATAATCACATTTCCCTTGAGCAGCTGTGATAAGGCCAGTTATGAATTGATTCCTAAAGCCTCTTTTTAATTAGGCCTAAAAATATATAGCACAATTTGACTCAGTTTTGTGAGCAATTTTCCAAGTACTCTCATGCTTACTCAACCCACTTGGTTTCCTTAGCGTCTCAATCGTATTTCTGTTCCTGGCATGCCATGTTCACTGTAAATAAGACTATACCTTTATATTCGGGATCTTTTATGCAGGAGGCTTTCTTTCGCTGTGTTTACCTAGTGCTTTGCCTAAAGTGATGGCAGTCAGTGACTACGATCCCCATATATTAACACATAAAAATCACATACAATATTCATTACCACCTCTCACAGAAACTCCCAAATAAATCCTGGTCCATCAACCAACAAATAAACTCTCTTACATAAACGCACAGTACTTTCATTAGCCTATGGAGGCTCATTGGTCTTAATACTTCTTTAACATTCAGTTTTATTTTAATTCTTTTTCATACAAAGCAGTAGTGCTTGATGAATGAGAATGACAACACTTTTCACCATACAACCTCAGACAGTAATTTCTGAATAAGCAGTTTTAGTACTCATCACCCACCCTAACACCTGGAGGAATTAATCTGCCAGGCTAAGACACTTCTGAAAAAGGAACTTGTGTATTGATTCCTCTTCTAGATTTCCGTATTGTCATTTAATACTGTATTCAGGAAGAAACCTCATTCACTGGCTAACAGGGTCTTTGAGAAATTTCTGTTGTATTGATCAAATTAGGGGAAGAGTAAATGCAAATGAGCACATGTAACTCCCACAAAAACCAGGACAGACAGCATCATGTTAAGCTCATATTACTGGTCTGAATCTGTAAATTATCACGGCATATTGCCATACTGCATGTTATGACAGATGTTTCCCAAGCAGAACAAACAGGTGAACAAAAGCTCCCAATGCTGAATACAGAAGCTATTTCAAGAACATTAACAATTTAAAATTAGTGCCTCCTAACCTGTTCCCAGTCTTTCCAAAGGATTCTGCCGAAGTAGCAGAGTAATCAGATCCTGGGCATCTGAAGGTGGTGCTTCATCCTTCTCAGGCCAGTTGATTTCATCTTAAAAAAAAGGGAAGTTGTTTAATATTGCTGAAGTCTGATCCCAGCACAAACTGTATGAATGCTCTCATAGTGACCTACTGGCAAAGCAGGGTTAAAGCAACTTTTTCACCTTACTGTGCTACATACCAGTTACTTTTAATTTTTATACCCTCTATATGGACTGCATAAATGTATTATGTTCCCATTTCCTTTGGAAGTATCATTTAACACAAAACTGTGTTTAGACCAGAACACATGAACACTTGGCTCATGGAAAACTCTGAAAATATTAGCACATCTTGTGTGCTGTCTCTTCCCTCAGGAAATTGCGGTTTAAATTGTAGTTATGTTCCATGGAAAGTGTTGTTGAGATGGACACTGCTGACCTGACCTAGCAGTTGCTGCTCACATCTGTGTTCCTTCTCTAAAACTAGCATACTCCCTGAAGTCATTACTCCCACGACTAAGGGTCAGGGTGTCAGACCATGCTCTGGAGATATACAAGACAATGGATCGTTCTTTCAAGAGTCTCATACTTCCATACTACCTCCCTTTACTGACTCTCAAGCTACTATGGCTTTTGCACTTCATGGCAAGCTAGACCTAAACCATGCAATCAAGACAGGATATGCTGTGTATGAACATGAACTTTCTAACAGCCTATACACAGCAAGTTTTGCCTGATTTTTAGTGGAAGTTGCCACCACAGATGTAATATAGTGCAGGTTTAGACAAAACTCTGCAGAACTTTCTTGGGAGGTACAAGGATTTTGGCATCAGAGAAACAGCACACTGTAGCTCCAGAAATACTGAAAGCTGTTAAGGATTTTGTTATTATTTTATGATCTAGACTTCTATAAAATAATCATAACAGGAGAAATAACCATCAGAAGCTACACACAGGTTTAAGACTTGCATTTCAGTGTTTAAGGAAAGATACTCATATAAACAGAATAAAGGAAATGTAAGCTGTTTCTGGAGCAATATTTTAAATTCTTATCACTTTAGGTATTTAAGTTTACACTGAGGCCTCTCATAGGTGCCCTTGCACAACTTGAGGGCAGGAAAGGCAATCTACAATGAAAAAGGAGGCAGCAAGATTTTAAGGTAGAATTTTAAAGAGAATTTAGATTCTGCTCATGAAAACTGGGAGAAAAATCTAGGTTCCAGTTTGGTTCTTTAAGATGGCTCTTATAGTCAAATAGAAGAGGATCATTTATTTTAGCACAGGAAACATATCCAACTAGAGTTTTTCTAGATACTAAGAATTATTTCAGTAAGTAAGGCTATTTCAAATAAAAGAGAAGCAACTGACAACATCAAAACAAGAAACCGAGCCAATCAACAGTCTTGGAGGGTGAATGGGAATAGATAATGTTTACAAATTGACTTCTACAAATAATTTCTGTAAGACAAACTGACACATTCAAAAAGACAAAGATATTTACATAAGTATCAGCTAGATTGTAACATATGACAATATGTTTTACAAAAGGTAAAATTAATGCCACATACAAAACAAAGCCTAAAATGAAAATTTTGTTCTTAATTTTAAGACTATTCCCTCCCATTCTCCCAGTCAAAGAGTATACAGATAAAAACACAGGTGCATATGTCTGGAAATGCAATAAAAACATGAGTTATTTCCACGTTTGCCTGCCTACAGCTTCCACTGCAGTTTAAATCTGATTTGAAAAATAAAGCATGAATATGCATTGCAGCCATGGGGGACCCAGAAAACAGACAGCATTTGCTGCTTGTGTTAATTAAACAGTTGATTCTTCCTGCCACTCAGGCCTCAGCATATCACATCAAAAAACAACATGGTTATAAATCCATGAGCACATAGAATGTCACATGCATTTTAATACAGTTTACAAACAAGTCTGGCTTTCAGCTTCATAGATAAAGGGGAGAAAGATGATGACAGAGTGTCTCCTTAAGTACAAAAGGGGATTTGTTGCATTCTTGCAGAATGAGGAACCAGAGATGCATTCTCAGCTATTGGATGTTTTAAGGAGACCATAAAACAGACTGGGAAATACTTACTAACAAAGGTGCCATTCTGTTAACCTTGTGTCATAAATAGAGACCCTCTACATCTATGCATCCCGGAAATTTATGGAAACAGCAGGTAGGATAGTAAACAATTCTCTTTAATTATCATTCGGTTTTGTCACAAGACATAACAATACTTAGGGTCAGTTTGCAGGTTAAGATCTAAAAGCTTATTGAATTTTAAATGGAGGAAGAACAGCTGCTAGAGAAATAACATTACACTCCAACAATCACCAATAAAATCATTAACAATCTGTGAATTGAATTAGTTTCCTTCTTTTTCTCATTATTTATTATTTGGGAGACATTTGTTTTAGAGTTTTATTACATCTTTGTTCATTTCTTTATTGTGCCATGAGGCACTTTCCCATTTACACAAATTTATTTTAACTGTTTCTTCTCTGGTGTAATTTTTTTACCAAAGACAGAAGTCACTACTGCATAGTGGCACTACTTTTTTAGTAACACAGCTTCTCTCTTCCAAACAGTGCAGCCTAACCCCTGGACTCTATATCAGTGAATCTCTCTACAACAATATACACTAAGTTCAGCTTTTAATCTAAATTAATTGTTACTGCTTTGATAGCAAATTGTGTAGTCTATCAGTAAAATCATGTTATATTTACAATTAACAGATTTTTTTTTTAAGGGATGATCCTCACCACTGATAACTTGTCCAAAGAGCTCTTCCGGTGTATCTCCAAAGAATGGCACACATCCAACAAGAAATTCATAAAGAATAATTCCCATAGCCCACCAATCCACTGGTTTTCCATAGCCCTGTCTCAGTATCACTTCAGGAGCTATGTATTCAGGTGTACCACAGACCTAAATGAAAAAAACAAGCATGATGGTAAAGTAAATCTTAATTGAGCTATGTCACATTATTTGTAATTCCTGAAATGTAAATTAATATAAAAACATAGGAAAAAATGGAATTCAGTTGAGTTTAGTCTGCTGAGTTTACATAACCACTTACAGTTTTAGAACAACCTATTTACATTAAGAGGCCTCATAATAAAAATCTGTGTATCTGTCATGCAAAGGACAGTTTGTGCTTTGTACACAGGAGTCCATCATGGCAAGTATTTCATGTAACTTAAAACATATTGTTATCCTCACATGAAAGTTGTGATGGTCTTAAGTAACTTTTACAGTGAACAGATTGTGAGCAACGGTAATGAGGCATGCTTAAAGGGAAATGGGCCATAGCACAGATTTTAGCACCCTTGGTTGTACAACGCATAATGAGCTCCACAAGTACTCTGCTGAGACTTCTGAATTCTTTACAAAACAGTTTTCCATTTGTCTCTCTCACAGATTCACTTGCACACAATTAGGTTGTTCATCTTACTAATAGATCTTAATGTAAAAAGGCAGAGGCCTAGAATAATCTTCATGGCACCAGTAAAAGTTCCTGACATATTCAATTGGAACACCAATGCAGAAATAACTACGGTTTATTCAGTATTACAGTATGTTCTGCTGGCAAAATATTACTTCATGTGAACAGGCAGTGTAGAAATTAAAAAGGCTGTTTCTTACTTGTTTGTCAAGGAATTCTCTGGCATCCTTCTCAATGTGACCCTCGTACAGATTGGTAGTCAAACTCATTAGCCCCACTTTCGACAGGCCGAAGTCTGTAAGCTTTATATGGCCCATGGATGTTACCAACAGACTGAAAAATAGAAGAATTTTAAGTCACTGTGATATAATTCAATATTTTGTGCTTATCAGTCTTGCTACTATTGCAACTGTAATACTTAGAGGAAAATGTTTCATTAGCACTGTAAAATTATAAAAACATCTTAAAAAGTACTTTAGCTGCTACAGAATAAACAGGTTAAAAATCTAAGTCTTACATTTGTTACTATTATTACCAGAAGGAAACAAAACTTTTAATATGCAACTGCACAACATCTTATAGAACTATACAGGTCTTGAGAGCTGAGCGCTTGAAGCTTTGAAGAAACAGTTATCATGTGAAAGACCTAAAATAGAATTCATGTCACTTTTGAAGTGAGGTGAGCATTTTCAGTCCGTAACAAGCTGGGTCAGTCAAGCATTTGGAAAAAACCTCAGGGTATTAAGTCAGTAACTAATACTACACTGTCCCAAGGTATCATGCTATGAAGGTGTTGTCAATCAACACCCATGACTTCAAGTATTTTTATTTTTTTTAACTGTGAAACAGGAAGAAGATTAATGAAGCTGCAAGGGCCATACTTTGTATTTCAGCTACTTGCAGTAATGTTAATTTACTTGTATAGGAGCAACATTGTTCTTTTAAATACCGAAACTGAAAACTCTAACCCCCTCCAAACACAAAGTAACCCCCAAAACCCATGCAACAGGAGGTATTTCCGTATCTGGTCAATCTTGTCTTCAAATGTGCAAGTATCTGCAAATTGATGATATTTTCTATTAAACACTGGTTTAAGTATACTCTGAAAAAACTCTTCCTAAGGACTAAACCGTGTTTCCCTAATATAAACACTTCTTTTCTTTTATGCTATTCTGATAGCCTCTTTCCATCTTAAACACAGAAAATTCCTAACAGTTCTTCTGGAAAAAAAAGGCATTTTCTGTAACTGCAAGTAATGGAAACTCAAAAATTGTGAAGTAATTGTGAATCTACGTAATATTTACAATAAAATAGTAATTCAAAGGAAGCTTAAACCTTTTATATTTTATCTAACAATTTCAAACTCTTCTTTCAGTTATATTCTATATACATACTTGTCAGGTTTCAAATCCCTGTGTACAATTCCGTAATTATGAAGGTATTCCAAGGCCAGAACAGTCTCTGCAAAGTACATCCTTGCCATGTCTACAGGTAAGGGACCCATATTCTTCATCAAAGTAGCACAGTCTCCGCCTGTGGAAACAGTACAAATGTTCTAGATGACTCTATACATTCTGAGGTGTATCAGTATAAACCATATATGATGCTGAAAGGGACACAAACTGCAGTCATAAATTTTTGTTTCCTAGTCAGATGATTCAATCAAACATGTAACCCCTGAACTACAGTACTGTAGTAGTGTGAAGCTGGGAGAGAGCACTACAAGGATTCAGCTGAAAACCAGTAATGTACTGCTACCTAAGGAGAAAACAAATGGACAAATAAATGAACTGGAGGAATGGGGGGTGGTGGAAGCCCACAGAACCATACCTGGGAATCTGCTTCTGTCCACTATTCTCCTTCAGCACTAGCACCTTTCCAAAATGTCTCCTCTTTCCTCTTTCTTTGTAAAAATAACTACTAAAAATCCCCCAACACTTGCTAATGAAAATTTCAGCTCCAGAAAAATGCAAACATTTCCACATGAACTTTGAATGCCAGCACACTTTCGATTACAATCTATAAGGAACTTACTCTAAGAGCAGTTATTTCCCATTACAGCTGGAACACAAGTGTTTTACAAGCTGTTTACTGGGAGATAATGACTGGTGAAAAAACGAACCACCTTGCTGTTGGATCTGGTTCCTAAATCTGAATTGCCAGAGTATGGAGGACACACAGGGGGCCCCCTTTAATTCAAGTACCATATGGGTTATTTTTCTTTTGTGGTGTAAGGAAATTCTCTTCTTCCTCTGTAAAACAGAAGAACAATTATTTTACCTTCTACATATTCCATGACCATGCATAAATGACGTCTTGTTTCAAAGGAGCAATACATGCTGACAACAAATGGATTTTCTGCAAATGTCAGGATATCACGCTCAACGAAGGCCTGTTGGATCTGGTTTCGGAGGATGAGATTCTGCTTGTTAATTTTCTTCATGGCAAATCTTTGTCTGGTTTCTTTGTGTCTCACAAAATAAACCGCACTGAAAAGTTCAAATAGGAGAGAAAAAGAAAAAAGTCTGATTAGCTACTAAAAATGCATTTTAAAATACATTTTTCACTCAGATTCTTTAAAACAGTGTATCTATCATACAGAAGACTTGTTTTCAATTCAGTGTAGTCTTTCACATTGAAGAATGGTTACAAATCTCATTTTGTTTAAAAAGCAGGATGAGTATCAGTCAACATAAATTAGTAGTCAAACTAAAACAAACAACTCTGCTGCCCTTCCCTCTCCCTCCCAACCAAACATCAGAAAATGTAACAGCAGATATAACAACAAATGCTTTTAGCTCAGGCATATTTCAGGCATTCCCATCAACAAGGATTACATATAGAATCCAGCTATGGCACAGTGTTACAAATCACTGTGACAAATGCTTATTCTGTAGGTGTGCTGAAAGGAAATTATGACTCAGACTCAGTCCAGGGGATTTTAAAACATATCACAGATCTCTCAAGAAGGTTGTTCAGAAGTTGCTCGAAGGGGTGGCTCCTCATTACTAGGTGCAGAATCTCCCATTCTTGTTCAGCCCCTGACATCAGCACTGATCTGTATCAGAGGAAGGCCACCAGTAGGTAACCCGAAACAAAGATCACTGCCTTAACTATGGGGTAGTGTGGGGCTATGGTGGATCTTGACATGCAGAGTTTCCACTGGGGTGCTGGGTACATTTGGTTAGGTGAAGTCCAGGCAGTGAGGGAAGCAAAGGAAAAGAAAACCTCACTTGGGCAACTCTTCTGTCTTTCAGGTCTAAGGAGAAGGAATTACCCTGCTGTGAAACACTCAGAAGGACTTTACTGCTGCATTTCTCAAAATCTCTTGAGGCAAATCCTGAACATTTTGCCTTGCTTGAAATCTACTTTATAGCATTTAATGCTTATACCATCTCCAGTATACAATTATCACAGTTTTTATGGAAAGAAAGCACTGAAAGGAGAAAGTAGAGGGGGAAAGGGGGAGTAAATGGGATTCAATTATGAAGTTTTTTTAATTCAATTAATTGTCCCCATGAGGTCCAACTATCAGCATACAAATATTTATATAAACACAAAGAGTAACTCCCGCCTTACTATTTCTATAAAGATCTTCACACAGTTACCAAAGTTATGGGCAGTGAAAAAAACTAGTACTTCTTCTTTTCTGTGTGAAGGAAAACTTTCTAGACAGCACAGCTTCTCTTACTGATTCCAAAAGCTTTCATTAATCCCTCATTCTTGTCTGAGCATGGGGCAGGTAAAAGACATTACACAATTATGAAAGTAGGTAAAAACTACCTTGGGCAAAACCCATGACAAACCCCACCCTTTGTGCCTCCTACTATGTCTCACTCCCTTCTGCCCCTCCCAAGCTGGAATACAGACTGAGTTATTCAACTCCAGTACTCCTCCCTGCTGACTTCATGCCTTGTGTCCTGCAACTCTTCCTACTGCTCCCCTCATGTTCACTTCTCTCTCCAACTCTTTATTCTACTGCCCTTTCCCTTGCATCTTGGTTTTTCTCTCTCATTTGTTGTTTTATCTTGTTAGTTTCATAATCTCCTGTAATATCTTTTACCTGTTTCAGTCTCTCTCTGCATTCCTGGCATGTAGAAAATAATTGCCTGAAGTCTCCATCCTTCAAAAAAAACTAGTTACATGAATGAACTAAGGACTGACTGAGGATTTGGCATACAAATATTTCTCTAGAGTTTTAAACTGGACAGTGTGCCAAGATGGACTCTTAAAAAGCAAACAGAAACTACAGCATATTATTACGACATCTTAATAAATCCTCCTTCAGATCATACACATCTGCAAGATCATTATTACCATATTTAAAAATGATTAAACCGTAAGTTCCAAGGACTATCTAGTCCAGTAAGTATCTGGGACATCCTGAAATACTTTCCCAGCTGTCTAAACTACATCTTCAGTCTTACAGTCACAAGAAGGTAACTTTCCACTAGGATTCTGTTGTTTCTCAGAAAAAAAGCTGTTTAGTTTAAATGTACCAGACTCATGAGACAACTGCAACACAATAGCCTCTCTTGCTTTTACACATGCATACACTGTTTATGCTTCTAAATTATCTTCAATGTACAAAAATATCTAACATCCCTCACATCCTCTGGTCATAGTAACCCAGCAAACTACATTTATGCTTTATGAAGAAAACTATACCCCAGCCAGCAGCACGCTGATCATCAAATGCTGCCCATAATCTCCAGTATATTATAAAAACAATTTCAAATTTAAGGGTTCTGTGACACAAAAGCAGTGCAGGGAGAGCACCCAGACTGTCCTATCAATCCACTGAATGATAGCGGCATTCCCTATCACCCTGCAAAGCCACAACCAGAGTGGTACTGTTGTGTCCTCCTGTTGTTTTAAATGAAGAATTTTATTTCCTATCTCACCTCAGCTTTCTGTTTTCATAACACAGCAACAGTTTTCAAAACATCCTCTGATTTCACTGTGTGAATTTCAACAGGATGCAAGTTCTCCGTATTTTACTGATGCTGTAGTTCAACACAGCAAAAAAAATTAGTTTCAAGAGAATAAAAACATTCATAAAGAATAAAGAACATTAATTTGGCAGTGTCCAAACATTACCTTATTTAACTTTCAACATAAATCTCAGCCTGAAAAGCTATCTTTATAATACTTCAAGTTAGGCACAATTATAAAACACTGCGAAAGTGGTAAATGACAAAAACAAGCTAAAATATTTAATTGGGTTCCTGAATTAATCCAATTTAAATTATCATGCCATCTATCACTCTAAACTTACAGTCATGATTCCTGTTTTCTCTTCTCTAAATTGAAAAATCTCTCATCACCGAAAAAAATCCAGATAGACAGGTTTCAGGCCTAGTTTACAGCGCTCCAATAACTCCAACTTTTAGAGCCATTTTACAATCTAGTCTACATTCAGTGATTAAAGCTAATATAGCTGACCTGATTTTTTAACCTGTCAAAGGACCTTGAACTCCTTGTGGAGACACAGATTTGTACTCACTGCTTAAAAATTATACCTGCTGACCAGAAACTTTGTTTCATTTTTACCAGCAATTTCCTGAGAAGAGACTGTTAAATTCTGTTCAACCCTAGAATTATGTCTCACGTTGAGTCCAGTGGAGAGAAGGCTACTCCTGAGGCTGTGGTTTATATTATGTGGTAAAGTTTACAGACAGTTATTTAAGACCAGAATTTAAAAGCAGCACTGCACCACCTCCTAACAAGGCAATGCCTGCGAGCGGATCAGAGTTATCTGGGTGGGGAAAGGAGGAAATGCTACCTGAAGTGCTGCAAATTCTCCCTGCAATATTTCAGACTTATCTTAGTCTGCCTAGAAGGAAATGAGAAGCTGGCCATGTGACAAGGAGAACATGTTGGTTTTGATCCTTCTCTCATGACTGGTACTAGGCCTAGTTGTTCTAATAGAGGTCATCAATTTTGAGTAATAAAACCACCTCTCCATACATAAAAGTACCAGTGCCTTTTATCTTTATGGTACCTAATAAACACAGACTCAAAGCAATAAAATTGCAGTCCAAAATTTTGATGGGTAAACTGTCTTGTGCTACTGTTGAGAACCTACAAAGGCACACTTTCACTTGTCCCCTCCCACTTCTGAACTAATGGCCGCCAGGTGGATGATGAATTAACCTGACTGAGGGGGTTTTATTCTATGAATAGAATTCTTCTATTAATTTCTTAATTAATACAACTATACATGAGCAGGTACTATGAACAAAGGGGAGAAAGGATAGAAGGAGCACTCACAGGTTACATGCACCAGCTGCTCAAGACACACTGCTTCTGAGTTTTTAAATTTATCAAGCAACACTATTAGCAGTATGTCATACACATACTGACATTACCACCCATGAAACTAAAAGCGTTCTGGGGAGGAGCAGAAGTGGTAACATGTATTTGCTTTAAATTGATAGTTATACATTGAAGAGATATTGAACTAACATCACTTGCTTCCCTGAAATCGAATGTAATTTTCATTTTGTTGAACTGTTTCAGAAAACCAGGCTGATGCTAACTTGGAGAGATGGAATACTACTACCTGCTACCTCTCACAAGCTGGAATATGGAAAAAATGTTGTGATTGTAGTAAAAGTTTAAAATTTGGGAAATAGCTGTTTGTCTGGCTGAAGAAAGTCACATAGACAGCTTGTGAAACCATTAATGACTTGGCCAGAATCCTACGCATTTACTGATTCACAGCTTGTTTAACTTCTTGTATATTCCTAGCCATTCCCAAAAGCCTCATCTACTCATCTACTACACCTCATGTACTATACAGTCATTTAATTGCACTACAAATGAGTTTACCCAATCAATTAAAAGCAGAGAACTGCTAAGATATTTACTCAAACCTTCACAAAACCAATAGGTTATACTTAAACTCATCAAATTTAACATATCTGACAAATCTCTACTACAACAAGCCAGGACCAACAATTATCCTGTCAAGTAATCAAAGCTTTCCATTTAACTGATAAAGGAAAAAAGCGCCATGGCAAAGGAAAGGAATGTTACAGAGTTTTGTTTAATTAGTTCAGATTTAAATCCTCCATTATAGCCTCAAAGTAAGTAAAATACTGCATACTGCAGCTTTAGTAAGTCAGAGAACAAAATATGCCCACTGATATATATTAGATAATGAATCAATGAAGCACAGGCAGAATTCACATATATTTAGATTATTCAAAAAAATTAATGGCCTGGAAAAACATAGGAGGGAAAATACAATCATTGTAGCATAACAACAATAACTTTTATTTCAGCTACTAATACTTGTAAATAAACTGCAATAAATGCCTTCAGGATACTTTCTTGCTTTATATTCACAAGAAATAGGTATTACTGGTTTATTACACTCCATTTCATAGATGGGTTACACAGCATTTAGGTTATCTTGATGTGTTCCCCTTTAAACTTGACCATAACTTCTGAGTAAATTAACCATCAACTGTACTGGTGCCAACAGCTAAAAGAAAAAACTGTTTTAATAAAGACTAGAAAAATGGTCTTTTGATTTTAATGTCTGTCCCATTTTTCTGACATTACAGTAGAGATTTTCAAGTCCACAGATAGGTTTGAAAAAGTGATATCCTAGAGAACTTAGGAACACAAGCCTCTTCAATTTACAGCATTGAGTATGTGCTAAAATAACTTTTAGAGGTGAATAAACACTTCTAGAAGTTTATTGTCTCACATTTCACTGTGTTCCTTTCCCTCTCCATGTACTGAGTTTGTGCAGCAAGGTTTTGGTAGTGGGAGGACTACAGGAGCCCATGCTGGAGCAGGTTTCCTGGCAGGACTTCTGACCCTGGCCGGGGCCCACACAGGACAAGGC
>VZRX01003756.1:43215-54737 GCA_013398075.1 Notiomystis cincta
TGCTGGAGCAGGTTTCCTGGCAGGACTTCTGACCCTGGCAGGGGCCCACACAGTAACAGGCTGTGCCTGAAGAATTGCACCCCGTGGAAGAATGACCCACGTTGCAGCTCCCTGGAGAGCTGCTGCTCATAGGATGGACTTGTACTGAAGAAATTCATGGAGAACTGTCTCCCATGGGAAGGCCCCCAAACTGACACAGAAGAAGGGGTCTCCTCCGTGAGCAGTAGCAGGAATATGTGATGAGCTCACCATACGCCCCATTCCCTGTGTCCCTGCACTGCTGAGGGGAGGAGGCAGAGCCAGGAAGTATGGAGTGGTGGGAGGAAAGGGTTTTATAAGTGTCACTTTACTTCTCATTATCCTGCTCTAATATTGTCAGCAATAAAGTCAATTAATATCCCGAATTCAAGCTTGNATGTACTGAGTTTGTGCAGCAAGGTTTTGGTAGTGGGAGGACTACAGGAGCCCATGCTGGAGCAGGTTTCCTGGCAGGACTTCTGACCCTGGCAGGGGCCCACACAGTAACAGGCTGTGCCTGAAGAATTGCACCCCGTGGAAGAATGACCCACGTTGCAGCTCCCTGGAGAGCTGCTGCTCATAGGATGGACTTGTACTGAAGAAATTCATGGAGAACTGTCTCCCATGGGAAGGCCCCCAAACTGACACAGAAGAAGGGGGCTCCTCCGTGAGCAGTAGCAGGAATATGTGATGAGCTCACCATACGCCCCATTCCCTGTGTCCCTGCACTGCTGAGGGGAGGAGGCAGAGCCAGGAAGTATGGAGTGGTGGGAGGAAAGGGTTTTATAAGTGTCACTTTACTTCTCATTATCCTGCTCTAATATTGTCAGCAATAAAGTCAATTAATATCCCGAATTCAAGCTTGTTTTGCCTGTGATGGTATTCAATGAGTGATCTCCCCTAGTCCTTATCTCAACCCATGAAACCCTTCATTGTGTTTTCTCTCCTCTGTCCAGTTGTGGAGTAGAGTGATAGAGTAGCTTTGGCAGGTGCCAGGAATCCAGCCAGAGTCAAACCACTACAGGCTGTTTGATTTCTCATTTTTGATTTTTATTCTAAGAAGTAACCATTTAAAAGAAAAATAAAAACCAACAAAATCTACTTTGTAATTACTTCCTTAAGGGTGGAAGTAATATCACAGTACTAAAGTGACGAGCTTTTCAATTTCCACTAATACTACTACATTATAACCTGGCAGCCTACCCCTGTTTTTACACTTGCTAATGAAAATAACGATTAATGAAGAATCTGGATATACTCCAAGCTGTTTATTCTCTCGCACCGTTCTTTTCTTCACATATTTATCAGAGTCTCACACAATTTTTACAGCATTACATTGCCAATTTTGTGTACTATTGGCATTTAAAAGGTATTTAGTAAGTCTTGATTTTCCCTGCCACAAATATGAGGAAAAAAAAAAAATCAAGTGCCATAGAAGGCCATGGCTTTTCATCCGTTCTTTTCCAGCTCTGCAGATCCCTTTTTGTCTCTGGTTTCAGGTGGACAGCTGTCTCCAGTCTGCATTCCTTAATGGCTCTTCGAGCTTCCTTCTGGCTGTGTGGCCTGTGGAGCGGGAGGCACAGGCAGGCCGACTGAATCTACAGGCCCGATGGCCGCACTATGCCGAGCTGCAGCTGCTCCTTCCTCCCCCATCCCTCAGCACCTGACGTGGAAAAGGTGCAGTGACTCTTGACAGCCTTTTTTCCAACAGGGGCTTACCCTACACAGTTCCTTTTATCCTTCTCCAATTTAAAAAAAGAGATGAAAGGAGGAATGGAGGGAAGGAGCCAGGGAGGGGAGCAGCGTCTACTGCTAACTGCAGAGAGGCAAGGTTTTGAGGTACTGGGGTAATTGGAAGAAGGTGTTATATGGTAAGCAGCAGGTTTGTCTGTGAAGAAATTCTGAGAAAATTAATTGAGCAGAGCTTGACTAGTGAGAAACTGTATTTGAATATTTATATAACTTTAATGCAGATTATACTATTTCGCTTGGGATTTTTGCTGAGTTTTGAAAAAATGTCTGGACACAAGCAACCTCCACACAAGCTACCATGGCCAACAGTCCTAGGCAGTACTAAATGCTGCCTGTACCAGAACTCACGGCTACCTTTAATTAAATTTCATCAGAGACAGCCCAACAGCCTTAGGCCATTCAGCAGGCACACAAAACTCCAGTGGGCAGACTGCAGGTGCTTTTTCTTTTACATCCAAGATCTCTTCAGAGTGTGCTCTGTCCTATCAGCTTAGTGCCACTTCCCACCTCAAGCAGCGTAGCCTAATGGGGTCCGTGCTGGAAAGCAGCACTGCCCTCCCCCTCTGCCAGGCTGTGACATTGGCTCATTTCGCAGTGAGCTCCTCACCTCAAGATGGAAATCCCACCTTTTTGACCCANACACTTCTAGAAGTTTATTGTCTCACATTTCACTGTGTTCCTTTCCCTCTCCATGTACTGAGTTTGTGCAGCAAGGTTTTGGTAGTGGGAGGACTACAGGAGCCCATGCTGGAGCAGGTTTCCTGGCAGGACTTCTCACCCTGGCAGGGGCCCACACAGTAACAGGCTGTGCCTGAAGAATTGCACCCCGTGGAAGAATGACCCACGTTGCAGCTCCCTGGAGAGCTGCTGCTCATAGGATGGACTTGTACTGAAGAAATTCATGGAGAACTGTCTCCCATGGGAAGGCCCCCAAACTGACACAGAAGAAGGGGTCTCCTCCGTGAGCAGTAGCAGGAATATGTGATGAGCTCACCATACGCCCCATTCCCTGTGTCCCTGCACTGCTGAGGGGAGGAGGCAGAGCCAGGAAGTATGGAGTGGTGGGAGGAAAGGGTTTTATAAGTGTCACTTTACTTCTCATTATCCTGCTCTAATATTGTCAGCAATAAAGTCAATTAATATCCCGAATTCAAGCTTGTTTTGCCTGTGATGGTATTCAATGAGTGATCTCCCCTAGTCCTTATCTCAACCCATGAAACCCTTCATTGTGTTTTCTCTCCTCTGTCCAGTTGTGGAGTAGAGTGATAGAGTAGCTTTGGCAGGTGCCAGGAATCCAGCCAGAGTCAAACCACTACAGGCTGTTTGATTTCTCATTTTTGATTTTTATTCTAAGAAGTAACCATTTAAAAGAAAAATAAAAACCAACAAAATCTACTTTGTAATTACTTCCTTAAGGGTGGAAGTAATATCACAGTACTAAAGTGACGAGCTTTTCAATTTCCACTAATACTACTACATTATAACCTGGCAGCCTACCCCTGTTTTTACACTTGCTAATGAAAATAACGATTAATGAAGAATCTGGATATACTCCAAGCTGTTTATTCTCTCGCACCGTTCTTTTCTTCACATATTTATCAGAGTCTCACACAATTTTTACAGCATTACATTGCCAATTTTGTGTACTATTGGCATTTAAAAGGTATTTAGTAAGTCTTGATTTTCCCTGCCACAAATATGAGGAAAAAAAAAAAATCAAGTGCCATAGAAGGCCATGGCTTTTCATCCGTTCTTTTCCAGCTCTGCAGATCCCTTTTTGTCTCTGGTTTCAGGTGGACAGCTGTCTCCAGTCTGCATTCCTTAATGGCTCTTCGAGCTTCCTTCTGGCTGTGTGGCCTGTGGAGCGGGAGGCACAGGCAGGCCGACTGAATCTACAGGCCCGATGGCCGCACTATGCCGAGCTGCAGCTGCTCCTTCCTCCCCCATCCCTCAGCACCTGACGTGGAAAAGGTGCAGTGACTCTTGACAGCCTTTTTTCCAACAGGGGCTTACCCTACACAGTTCCTTTTATCCTTCTCCAATTTAAAAAAAGAGATGAAAGGAGGAATGGAGGGAAGGAGCCAGGGAGGGGAGCAGCGTCTACTGCTAACTGCAGAGAGGCAAGGTTTTGAGGTACTGGGGTAATTGGAAGAAGGTGTTATATGGTAAGCAGCAGGTTTGTCTGTGAAGAAATTCTGAGAAAATTAATTGAGCAGAGCTTGACTAGTGAGAAACTGTATTTGAATATTTATATAACTTTAATGCAGATTATACTATTTCGCTTGGGATTTTTGCTGAGTTTTGAAAAAATGTCTGGACACAAGCAACCTCCACACAAGCTACCATGGCCAACAGTCCTAGGCAGTACTAAATGCTGCCTGTACCAGAACTCACGGCTACCTTTAATTAAATTTCATCAGAGACAGCCCAACAGCCTTAGGCCATTCAGCAGGCACACAAAACTCCAGTGGGCAGACTGCAGGTGCTTTTTCTTTTACATCCAAGATCTCTTCAGAGTGTGCTCTGTCCTATCAGCTTAGTGCCACTTCCCACCTCAAGCAGCGTAGCCTAATGGGGTCCGTGCTGGAAAGCAGCACTGCCCTCCCCCTCTGCCAGGCTGTGACATTGGCTCATTTCGCAGTGAGCTCCTCACCTCAAGATGGAAATCCCACCTTTTTGACCCAGTTTACATTTCTCTCGCTCCTGCAGGTTACACAGAGTAACAGTTCCTGCCTTTATACATTTCAGTGCAGAGAAGAAGCCAAACAAGGGTCTAAAGATAGCACAGGATCAGAAGAGGGGACTGAAGACAGACACCACCACTGCACTATACTTCCAGAAAATATTTTGTGGTCATTTAGAGCCTCGGTTACCAGAATTTTCTCTTGGTCTTCTAGGATATCTTCAATTACTTACATATCACTAGGCAGTAAGTTGTGCACTCTACAAGTACCCAGAAACAAACCAAGAAATAGTAATTCCTTTAAAGCTAAAATTTGGTTGAAATTTGAGAACTAGAATAGCATCCACAAAGTAACAAAATACTGCTGCCCTACTTCAGGAAATTTGTTTCTGTTGCAACAGTACTTCTAGGTCAAGTAAGCACTCATTTTCATCAATCAGTCTCTCTACAGATGACACGTAATTCTCTCTCACATCTGCATAAACACAGACTTTTTGCAGTACTATAAAGGTGAGCTTAAATCTGCACTTTGATTTACTCACATTTCATCTTCAGCATGGTATCCAGTTCTGAAAAATCCTTCTGATATAATATTCAGCATTTTAATTTACTGCAGCACAGAGTTTCATTACTGCCTAGCAAACTTTCCAAAACCTTGTGAACTTAAAATATTAGTAACCAAACAAGAATGCAAAATGAAAAAAGCAGGGTGCAAACTCATTTCCTCACACAAAGACCCCTGAAATAAGAAATAATGGGAAATTAAGCAAAAATAAAATGCAAACCAGCTGTCAAAGTCATGGATGACTCACCCATAAGCTCCATTACTAATCAGTTTAATTGTTTCAAAATCACTTTCCCGAGGTTTCCTCTGCAGCTTCAACGAGGTGTTAGAGCTCTTCAAAGTAAAAGATGAGAATGAACAAAATTAAAACAATACTTTTTTTCAAAATCAGGGGGAGAATAAACCCGAACAAAAAACCAACTATCACCAGGCTGTCCCACCGATGAAGCAGGTAAAAGTTCTGGACAGCCAGCCACAGAGCCAACATGGAGAGGGACCAAGGGGCTCCTGAAACAAAGCTGCTTTCTCATCAAACAGGTCTCTGCTGCACTGCAGCAAACTGTCCACTTCTCTCCATGCTCACGTTACAGCCACGAAGGCTTCTGGTTGAGTAGTTACTGGCAATTCTTATCTGGAGTAATGGACTTCTGTGATTTCCACATGGCACTTGTCAGCCGCTGCCTTCCCATTTTAGTAAATCTGACTTTCATACTATGGCCTGGTAGTAGCAAAATGTTGATTTGCCCTTGTTCACTCAAATAAACTTTGGCACACTTCAAACTTATGTCAGGATAGAGTGTGATATAACAGAGGACAGTGAAAAGAGACAAAATAAAAAAGATGGAAAATAAAAATGTATTAATTCTACCTCTAAAGAGGTCATTTTAATCTACTTCTTTGTCAGAACTTTTTCAAATCCAAGTTGCCCCAAGTATGGCAAAACCTTTTTTCTAGTTTGAATTTTTAATTAATCTTGAAGATGTGTGACTTAGAACTGGAGTTCGGGGGAAGAGATGAAGGCACAGGATTCCAAATGCAGACTTCCAAACCCACAAGATCTTTTTCAAATGTCTTCTGAATCTCTAAGAAATTCCATGATCCCTATCCAGGTAGTTTGGTAATAGTTAGAAGCTGAAAGTAGGCCTGGCTGAAACATTTTCAATTAAACGCTTGCTAAAGAAAATTCAGTGCAAGACCAGAGGCAATGTTAATGTAATGAAGTACACAGGAGCTGACTGTGAGGACTTACTGAGTTTGTATTGTCTGCCACTACAGAATTCTTCCTAATTGCTATTTATGATGACTGTGAGCAGTCCTGTACTTGAAAGTTGCACTTCTTGTCATTTCCCATGTGCGTTTATTCCACAGCTATATTTTGAGATGTTTCAAAATATTCCCTCTATAGTTTTCCTTACTGATTTCATCATCTCCCCTATTTACATTCCTTTATTACACTACATTATCCTTTCTGTATTTCTTCAGCATTTGCACAAGACAAATAACTTTACAATTTCAATTGCTTAGCTAATGCTAAGCCACTTCACACATTAGATTCAGCTGAGTACTTTGGCACTTCCCTTAAGCCTTGTAGTTATTCTGTCTTTTCTCCAATTTGTCAGTATCCTTCCGCTAAATGCTCCTCAGGTCTAATACAGTATTTTAAATGCAGATGAATGAAAGCAGCAGAATAAGAAACACCCTTTTTGTCAATTAAAGAATCCTTCATAAGTGGCACTTTGCCAAGTGTTAGAAAATATCCCAATATAACATGACATGTACCAGAGAATGATGTCTTTTCTGTTATGTATCAGAACTGGTTTGACAGATATCCATGCCTGTTAACATTTGTAAGTACTTGTTAAGTACCACTGAATTACCTAGACATTCCCTAAAACTGCTCATTTTTCCTATCCAGTTGCACTGAAAATCAAGGCTACATTGTTAGAACTTCACTGTTGACTGAAATCCAAGGTATTAAGAACCAACTTTTAAAAAGAAGAATTTAAATTAAGAGCATTTAAGCTCACAATATTCAGCCCAATCAACTTGTCCAACTTGCTTTTCTTTTGTCATCCTGAGCAAACATCTCACAAAATATTACTGTAAGATACCCACTGCTGTAGGCAAGTGTTTTTGAACTGATTCAGAAGAATGATGCACAACTTCTCAAATTGTAAATTAACTTTCCGAATCTAGGCTATTTGCTAACTTACTCATTTCTTTCTTGTCTATTCACTGGATCTGCTCAGTAAGAATCTCTCAATTTAATCATTAGCTGCCTCTGTGAATGGACTGTTTTAAAATCTCTTTAAAACACTTTGTTTTATTAAACAGTTTACCAGTATACTTCTAAAAGAAAAAGAAATACATTTAATAGAAAAACAGAAAGCAGTGGTGGATTTTGTGGTAAAGTTATTGGCACATGGTAAACATTAACATTGTGGAAGATGAAGACACTGAAATGTAGAGGAAAATAGGTAGAAAGCTTGGTTATACCTTTTGAAAGCCTTCTGCCTGCAGAGCTTCACAGAGTTAGTGTGAGTATTAACCAGTGTTTATTCAATCCATTTACACATACCAGGAGAAAACAGAACAGGCAGGGTTGGGGGAACACACCAGATTTTCCTTGTTCACATTCAGCAAAAGCAGCAACAGACCAGGAAAGCTTACATTTATGGATTCATCCGCTTCCAGAGTTTCTGCTGTCCCACTGTCACAATTAGCTAGCTGAGCTATTTCTGGAAAGAAAAATTAAAAAACTTTATTTTGAACTACGGAAAATACAAAACTAAATGAAGCGCAGAAATGTGAGAAGTGACACCTTTCTGGAATACTTAATAGAAAATGGTGTTGTACCCGTAACACCTGACAAGTAACTTTCAGGACATCTCCAAGCATATATTTAAAAATCCACCCAGAAAACCAGAAAATGAAGACTTGGTATTCAGTGCCTATGTAATAATCTTCCACTGAAGCAATGAAGATTAGCCATGAAGCAATGAAGAGCAATGCTGTTTTCACTGCTGAGAGTTGGGAATTCCAAGAGCTGTATGCAAACTGAACACTAAGGGAAAGACAGCACTAATCTGCTAAAACTCGTGAGGATCTCAGTCCCTGAGGTGTTAACAGGATGCCCCATCCTTCTTGGGCTCTTTCACAGTTACAGCAAAAGCTTCTAGTTTAGACCTAAGACAGACTTCAAATAGTTTGCTTCTTCTACAAAGAAATGCTGATAAGCCTAGAAGAATAAGCTAAAAGACATTTTCATAGAAACCTATTATTTACAGAGTCACTAACACAGAGGACTTCTTTGGGAAAGTAAGATTTTAGGAGCCTACAACTTGATCATATTGTCCATGCCAGGGTCCCCCTAAGCCCAGCCTGTTCTTCAGCACAGGTAGTCACCAAGAATTCATCTGGGTAAAGAAAGCTAAATAGGACAGCCAGTAGGTAAAAGACCCCAGCAACCATATACATACTTAATTATATATCCTACGTAGCCAGAGATGCAAATCTTATCACAATTATGTGCTGGGAATCAGAAATAAGACCAATTAAAATTTGCAAGATGTGTTTTTATCTCAGGACTGTTAACTGAATTTATTACCACAAAATGTAACTGAATATTCACACAGAATATCTAAACTGGATTTTTCTATCTAGAAATAAGTAATTATTACAAGTTAAATGCTGCACAACAGTTAGTGCAATTTTTAAAAGCAAATTAACCACATAGATAATTTTCTGTTGGAACAGCTGAAGATTTAAGGAGTAATTCTCATTTGTAACCACTATACAAACCAAAACATGTGTTAAGTATAAAAAAAAGAAGAAATAAGAATGTCACGTCAAAAGCCAAACAAATCTTTCAAGTGTTAAAGAAGCTAAAAGTGTTCAAAAATTAAGTCAATAAACAGTGAAAAATACTCCTACTGAGAACAAACAAAATCTTAAAGAAAAAAAATTACATAGGTTGAACCTGAAGTGGATTTTCCAGGCAAAAGTCACAGTTTTGTGAACATGGGGGTTTTAGAACAGAGGTGTTGATGAAACCTTTATTGAATGGGCGAGAACCAAGCTAGCTGGTATAATATACTTTGACAGCCGTCTCAACTGAAATTACTTTCATAAATAGCAAATTAAAATTATCCTTTTTGAAACAAAACTTTTGCCATTATCTGAGAAATCCATATTATTTGCAAGCAGTAGGTACTAATGGGATGGAACCAAAAGTCAGCTTTCAAAACAGGGAGCTATGGAACCATTTTGCAATGCCTGAAGAGATTTTTCAAACTCATCTAAATACCATTAAACATCTGTCCTTTTTCTTTCATTGATTTAAACCATTTCTGAAGACTCATGATTCAAAAGGTAAAGATGGTAATTTAAAAAACATGGGGAAAAATTTCTCCTCAGGGAACTCTTCAGAAATGCAGTCACCAGTCTCTGCTAAGTGATGAATCTGTTGTGGTATTGCTTTCTGTATAGTATAAATTTATCTAGCATTATCTCCAAATAATGCAAGCATCATTTCACTCAAAGAAAGGACACTACATTTATGGCAGCAAACAAAGAAGGCAAGTAGAGAAAAGTCTGAAGTAGGTTGCTTTTCCCTGCAGATGAAATAAGATCCTTTGCATGAACATTTAGGAACACTGAAGACATAAATTAGCATATTGGTTGAAAACACAATTCTGTGTTACAGGATAAGTAGTGCTACTGATGTACATTTTGTTTGTTTTGAAAAACTTGGTTCTGCTTTTTAAAAATTTTGTATTTTTACATAAAAAGTCTTTAAAGTTCTTGAGGATGATCTTCCCATAATATTTTTATAGTAATGAATACAGTGGTCCCAATAATTCTCTTTATAAACCATTAATTCCAGGGCATAAACCCATACTGCTCTTCTTTTATTTTTGCTTAAGAAGAGTCCCCATATATAGAGACACCAATTTACATCAAAACCAGATCACTGCAGAAGTCATTGCACAGTGATTTATACTGCTTATAAATATTACTTTTTTTGGAGCGTGGGATGAAAGCATTAACACAAATCAGATGGCCTAAATTACCTATTGCAAATACTCACACACATTAATCTTTAAAACAAAACACTAAATAATTCAATTGCTCATATCTCCAACTGAAACAAAAATCATTAATCCATATATCATACATTCTTCAGTATTTACTGACAAACCACAGTCCATTTTTCCTTCAGAAAAAAAACCACATTTCAATTATCATTTGAATGCTTCAAAGTTTGTTATGTTCATTAATAATAAGATGTATCCTAGATGAAGTATGCTACCATAAAACAAATGTTTAGTTAAAGAAAGCAGTACTCCTTATTTATATATAGGCATTTGTTTCTAACCTCTCTCACAATAAACTGTCCAAAAAAAATCAAAGATGTTATTAAACTTGGGTAGTGATAGATTCTTGACTCCTGCTGAGGAACACTTTTATCCCAGTGGCCAGGAAGAGTCAATGAGAAAGATAAGGTTCAACTGACAGAACCAGCATCAGTGCTACAAAACTCACAACCCACACTCCAAATTAAATCTTGCATACTTGATCAGAATTGATTGTCAGTTTAAGACAGACCAACAGCTCACCAAATCCAGAAGATAATGCTTTATCTTGCAGAGAATTTCAGTACTTCTTGATCTTTTCCAAAACCAAAAGGAAAAATACATTTATGTATATTTTCCCAATTTGTTTGGCTTCCTTGATAAAACAAAAAGCATCAAAGCTGTTAATCTGTATCTCAGACAAAAAAATAATACTAAATTTGGATGAGGAAGTTCTGTGAACATAGGAAGTGGACTAATAATATGCTTGACTTTCTTTAGATCTGTTAGTATAACATTAATGTCATCTGTAACAATACTCAATCTAACTGAATTAGAACTAACCAAATTCCTGACATAACTGACAGTGCTGGACTCCACAAACTGCTTTAGTTCAGCATAAACGTTTTAACACAGAATACACTACTCTGATTTAACATGTCATCTTACATCATGAAAGCTAGCACAAAAAAGGGCTTATCATAGGTTTTTGCTACTATTTTGTGTTACCAAGCCCTCTCCTAGCCCTGGTTGATAACATGATAGACAAGCTAACTGGTACCAGCTAGACTCATTTTTCCATAGTACCACTTCTGCTAATTTCTTTCAAATTGCAGAACCAGCACTGAACATAATGAACTGATTTCTACTTGATACAACCTGGTCTTGGAGTGGCAAAGATGATCTGGCTAGGACAGAGAATTAATTTTAGTTTTTTCAATGCTGTCCTTAAAAGAATCACAGACTATTTTGGGTTAGAGAGGACCTTGAAGATCATCTTGTTCTAAACCTTTTGCCATGGGCTAGGACACAGAATCACACTATCCGCTGAGTTGGAAGAGATCCAAAAGGATCATGAAGTCCAACTCCTGGCCCTGCATAGGACCACCCCCAAGAGTCACACCTGTGCCTGAGAACATTATCCAAATGC
>VZRX01003757.1:1415-26290 GCA_013398075.1 Notiomystis cincta
GAGAGGCTGGGGAGCAGTGCTGGAAAGGGCCCTGGGGGTCCTGGTCAGTGGAGAGCTGGACATGAGCCAGCAGTGCCCTGGCAGCCAGGAGGGACATCCCTGTCCTGGGGGCATCAGGGACAGCATCGCCAGCAGGGCCAGGGAGGGGATTGTCCTGCTCTGCTCGGGGCTGGGGCACCTTTGGGGGCCACAGTGTAAGAAAAACATTAAATTATCAGAGAGTGTCCAAAGGAGGGCACCAAAGATGGTGAAGGGCCTTGAGGGGAAGCCGTGTGAGGAGAGGCTGAGGGCACTGGGTCTGTTCAGCCTGGAGGAGACTGAGGGGAGACCTCACTGCAGTTACAAATTCCTCAGGAGGGGAACAGGAGGAGCTGACACTGATCTCTGCTCTGTGGTGACAGTGACAGGACCCAAGGAATGGCCTGAAGTTGTGTCAGGGGAGGTTTGGGTTGGATATCAGGAAAAGGTTCTTCCTCCAGAGGGTGGCTGGGCACTGAACAGGCTCCCCAGGGCAGTGGTCACAGCACTGAGACTGATGGAGTTCAAGGAGTGTTTGGACAACGCTCTTAAGCACATGCTGTGACTCTTGTGGTGTCCTGTGCAGGGCTAAGTGTTGGACTTGATGATCCTTGCAAGTCCCTTCCAACTCATCATCTTCTGTGATATAACCAAAGAATGCAAATCAGCTTCCTTTAGCCATATAATTCTCCTAAAACTAAGCAGCATCTCACAGGTAATTTTATTTAACAGCCAAATTCAGATCACTTTCCTTTAGGTATATAATTCTGGTAAAAATCACTGATGCTTAAGAATTTACCTCAGATTGCTTAAGACAAGCAGCTGGAATTTGTAGTCCTCCAGAAGTAGAGTACCTCTCTTGGAGGTGAGCTCACTGGTTAGATAACCATATGATTCAGGGGGTATGTGTTTTTGCAGGTACTTAATTGTTTTCTGAAAGTAAGTTTCTCTTCTTTGCAGGTTATTACCTTGGTATGTGCTTTGCTGCACCTGAAAAACATCTTTGTTTTTTCTACCTGACTTCGAAAGAGTGGAAAACCTTCTTCTTCTTTGCCGTTCTCCTCCCAGCAGTCACCAGTGCCCTGGCATATTACTGGTCACGGAAAGGTTGGAATAACCACCCCCTAGCCCGGACGCTCGCTGTTCATGCCCTCCCGCAGTCGGGCTGGACGGCAGTGGCTTCTTCCATCAACACGGAGTTCAGGAGAATCGACAAATTCGCTACGGGAGCGCCGGGAGCCAGGGTGATCGTCACGGACACGTGGGTGATCAAAGTGACCACCTACTGCTTACATGTTGCCCAGCAGCAGGACATTCACTTGACGGTGACAGACTCCAGGCAGCACGAGCTCACGCCAGACTCCAACGTGCCTGTGCAGTTCCTCACCATCCGGGTTGCCAGCGTGAATCCCTACATCAAGGCATTCGATATCCGGTAAAACAGCTGCCAGACCTGTTCTGTTGCGCTGTGCTGTGCTTCTGTGCCCGGGCTGGAGGCTGCCTGGTCTCATCCCGTCCTTTCTGCTCCCTGCCTGCTGTTCAGGGGTGCTGTATGTGCAGCTCTGCCTTGCACTGCAGGGAAGGCTGTCTAGAAAGCTTCATACTCGTGCAGCATTGGATACACGATGGATAAACAAAGGGATTGCCCTCTTTGACCCATTCTTAGGGAGAGAGAGGATTGTGCAGGATGCAGGAAATAGTAACTGGATAAAATTAGGTTACAGATGGAGAACAGGAATGAAAGGTAGAATTTGTGGGTGAGGAGAAATAGTTATTTGTCTAAAACTGTCTATTGCTCATCCACAACTTTGGATTTTTTCCTTGTGCTTAAGGCTCATAATTTTGTCACTGTTAGTAGAGTTCTCACTGAGCTCCTACAAGCCAACTGCCTCTAAAGCAACGAAGAAATTTTGGTCCCTTTCTGATTTACGTGTTCTCATATCAATAAATAACAGCAAATGTGAACTCTTAGGGCTTGTTTGGCAAGGGCCCATGCTATTTATCTCAGCAGTCTCTCTGTGTAACCAGGCTAAAGTACAAGTTCTGCAGAAACCTGAGTAGAAGGGTGCTGAAGTCTTTGTTGTTGTGTTATTAAGAGCCATGTTAGTGCTCGTAAAGCTACATTTGAAAAGGTGTTTGAGTGTCTTTTTGCTGTAACTTTGTATGTCAGGAGCATTTATTAGGTAATTAGATAATTAAAAGGCAGATCAGCAGACCTGTAGGTGTGCAGTGGGGCAAGCAAGAGGAAGGCATAGAGGTGATTATGGTGGAGATCCAGACGAACAGAACTCAGAACAAGAAGTTAGTTAAGCATGACGATCCTAAGAAAAGAGACTTTTATGGACCTGTGAGAGTGGTGACCAAATGAGTATTAAACAACTACTGATTTTTCTTCTGCAAGCACTTCAGTGCCAGAGTGGTAAAACTACAACCCCAGCTGAGACGATCATGACTTGTTTTGACAATTCCTTTTAGGGGAAAAAAATCCTGAGCCCAAACTGTATTTCGTGGCTAAACAGACCAGCATCAAGAACAGCGTTCAAAAGCTGTTCTAATAAGATGTCAGACAGTAAATCTCTGCTAGAATGTAGCAGAATTGTATAGGATCATTGTATATATCCAGAATCAGTCAAATACAATGAGATGTTTCTGGAGGAAAAATGCTTTTGTGCAGGTGGGCCACGTTTCCCTGTGTGTTCTGTGTGAATTGTTCTCTGGATATAAAGGTCTCTGTGATTTGCATGGACAGCATCTGTTAAATGACATTATCCTGCAGCAGTAAAAACAATGGAGACCACTGGGAGCCTTGCATTGTGCTGGGCTCTGGGAGCTCAGTGAGCAGGAGGAAAATGAGGGCAACCTTCCCAGGACTTCTCCATGAAAGCTGTTCAATGAGTGGAAGCACTGAGCTGGAGAGCTCTGACACTACAGTTCACAACTCTTACAGTAAAAAGGGATGACAGCAGGGATATGTCCCTGCAGGATCTGTGTGAGGTCTTATGTGCCACTTCAGTGCTGTGGGCATCACTTCAATTTACAGGAGCAGCTAGTGTGAAACACAGCTTGCTGCACCTTAAATCAGCAGTGGTTTGTGACCTTCATGAAATTTCTGGGTTTATCTCAAATTGTATCATAAAATCACAGAACCTGACAGACTGACATTCTTCTGCTACTTATGTAGTACTTTATCACCACCTTGTGATGCCTGCTGCATGATACAACTAATTTCTGTCCTCAGGAGTTTACAATTGAGAATTTAGATATAGTCTAAGTAAACAGGCATCTAAAAGGTGACAGAAGTGGTGCAAACAGCACTTTGCAGTTAATGCATGATTTACACACCTACATTGCTTTTGTTTTGCTGATTACTTCAAAAGCCTGCCTTTATTTTTGTATAATGCTTTAGCTGATCTCTGCCATACCCTGCTGGCAATCTTACACAGATATGAATGAGGACAGCATGTTCTGTTGACCAAGTTGTGCCAAACCCAGTAACTAAACAGCAGAAGAAAACAAGAAAACACAATGCTGTGTATTTATTCTGACTAATAAGTATCAGCCTAAATGGCTTTTCTGTGGATTCACCTCCTTGATGTTAACCTCTGCAAGGTACTGTCGAGGTATTTGGGTGGATGAACATGGTAACATTTTGCTCCATCTTTCCTTCTTCAGGTTGAACTCCACAGAGTATGGGGAGCTCCGGGAGAAGCTCCGTGCTCCTATCAGCAATGCAGCTAATGTTGTGATCCATCAAAGCCTTAGTGATTTATTTTTAGAAACCTTTACATCTCTGGTGGAAATAAACCAGCCATACCACGTTCCAAGCACTCAGGTGAGACTTTCTATCCATGTGAGACTGTAATAATTATACTTGCAATATAGATGAGCCTGTGATTGCTGTGTAAATGATAAATGTTTAGCTAGGGCTATCTCAGGTGAATTATTAAGAGAATTCACTGTTGTGAGGTTAACAAAGAGGTTTTATTAAAAATATGGATTAAACAATGAATGATGATTAAATAAAAATTATCATGTGATTACTGCTTAATAATTCTCATTAATTAAGCAGTATTCAGTCAGTACTTAAATGATAATTGAACAGCAGTTAAACTTTACTACTCACTACACTTCTAATAATTCGGCTAGCTTTCATACAATATGTTTTAGATCTGTTTTAGATCTGTTACTTACCTTGCTGTAGATAACAGATACCAGGTGAGGGATCTCTTGACCTCAAGAGCTAAGCCTTGAGAGGTGTCCTGCAGGAGAGCTCCACGTGCTTGGGGGCTGCAGTCACTTACAGAGAGTGAGTGGT
This sequence comes from Notiomystis cincta, assembly GCA_013398075.1. Lineage (NCBI taxonomy): Eukaryota > Metazoa > Chordata > Aves > Passeriformes > Notiomystidae > Notiomystis > Notiomystis cincta. The sequence continues at coordinate 5,749 of VZRX01003757.1, forward strand.
GGTTAAAGTGCCCCTTGGTGTGGGTGTGCAGCTGTAGGACTTAGAGTTTCTTCTCACTGGCCTCTGATAAGACATGGCCTAGATTCCTTAACATCCTGAGAAGATAAGAGCCAAGCACAATTTCTTAGGGTCTGCACAGTCAGGCTGACTCCAGTCAGGCCTCCTGGTCAGTGATGCCAGAAACCCAAGTGCTCTTTGCTCAGTCAGGGTGATGCTTCCCTCACAAATGCTCACCTGCTGTCTCAGTAAACTTGTCATAAATGTTGTTCTGGCTGCTGCTTCTCTTCCTGCTAGAAGGAGACAAACTGTATTGTGAGCATTATGGTTTTGAGACATGAGAAATAACACAGTGAAATAAAGTCCCCTGTAAGAATTTCCATAAAAATGTTACATGAAAACATTTGGTAATGATGACGTTGCACTTGCAGAAAGTTTATGGGGAGCCAGAGCCACAGCTGCTGTTGTTGTTCTTTAGGCAGTTTTTCTAGACAGCCAGGTTTTGCTGGATCTTCTGCTGAAATAAACTAATGATTCTTCATTGGGGTTTGCTTTAGTTACAGTTATTATGCCTATTATTATATGGTGTTAATTATAACAGCACAGAGTCCTACCTCCAATAATACTCCCAGAGACCTGGTCATTATTATACTTGTGCAGCAGTTGGCAGCATGACTGGAGCACTGTCCAGTGAACACAGGAACCAATTAAACCAGTCCTGGTGACCCTGCAGGGAGTCTGTGTCCAGTGGTTCAGCCAGTGCAGTAAGGGGTTGGTATCTTTTGGTAGTGTTGGGCAGCTTGTATTGTTCATGAGTTAGCCAAAATCAAACTGGATCAGGTGTGTCTGCACATCATGTGTGTTCTGACTGCACTGCCAGTGAAAAGAGATGTTCACAATAAAGAGAAGATAATAAAGCTGCTTTCTTGCAGAGCATTGAATTTGTGACACGTTTAAGTGGCAGCTGAGCTACTGAACTTTGACACTGAGTGATAAATGACATCACAGACTTTGATAAGGATGTTAAAAATACAACACTGAACTTTTCCCGATTCTGAAGCTCCATGAATATGTTGAAAAAGTTCGTTAATCTTTCTATGCTAGAATTTTTCCTGCCTGAAAGCTGAGATGAAACCTAATTTCACAAGTTAGAGCTGAGTGGCTTGTGTTCATCTGGATCTGCTCCACAGCCCAGCTGCCAATGCAGCTGAGCAGACATTTGAGCTGCCAAGGAAGAGTCACTGGAGATGGGAACTAGAGACCACAGAGAGAGCTGGTTTTTGTTCCACCAGCAGCATTATGAGCAGATTCAGGTCTCCATGCCTATTCAGTGTGCTGTCTTTTGAACTTTGTCAAGTTCTTGGACAGCTGGAAGATGTGGGAAATGCTAATTATTGTATATTAATTGTAAAACCCTTCATAGCAAGATGTTGTCCCCATATGCAACTGCAAGTTCACGTGGCATAATTTACTGGGCAAAATCAGTTATTCCAATTTTGTCCAAGAAAAAATAAGGAAGTTTCTGGACTTTCAGGATGAGCATCCTTGTGTTCAGTACAGCCCTGGTTTCCTCTTTTATGTCTCTTCCTTAGAAAGACTGAAGATAGGAACAGCCAGTTGCTGTTTTAGGTGGTAAGAACTGTTTGCTTGGTTTGTTTTCCTTTCTTTATAGTGGTATATTTTCTGAAAAATAGTTCGAATGAGAGAGCTGGCTGCTTGCTTACCTTGCTGTGGCTGCTGGAAGCTCTTCAGAGAGTGAAAGAACATTTATTTTTCAGTCATTTTTGTTTAATCATTAGTGTCATGCAGCAGTTCTGGGTTTTCTGTTCAAAGAGAAGCTTTGTTGTCATTCATTAGTGTTCTAATAAAACCATTTGATATCCTCTGGTGGTGCAGTTCTGCCTTGATTATTCTGCCACAGATGATTTTCCAAAAACCTCTGAAGAGCAGTAACAAGAACCCTTCTGTGCAGTTGACAATTCTGATGGTTTTTCTCCTCCCTTTCTCAGGAGCTGGAGCCATGCATAGGCTGCATGCAGACTATTGCCAACATCAAGCTCATCAAGAACTGCCAGGAGCCCAACGAGGGGGAATGTGAGCAGTGCTACTGCCGGCCCATGTGGTGCCTCACCTGCATGGGCAAGTGGTTTGCCAGCAGGCAGGATCAGCAGCACCCGGAGACCTGGCTGGCGAGCCAAGTGCCTTGCCCGACTTGCCGAGCCAAATTTTGCATTCTAGATGTTTGCCTAATTCGATGAGTGAAACTTGGGTATGTTTTCACTTTTTAAATGTGACTGTTTCATAGTGGGTTTGGTTACAGGCCTGCCAGGTCTGTTTCTGAGACGTCGTGTTCTACTGCGGTACAAACTCTAGAGGTTTCTCTTACAGTGTTGAAAACAGATATAAATCTTTTCAGTTCCTTTCCACTTTTTCCTGTACCTGTGGATTTTACTCACCTGATGTCAGCTTCTGGATTTTACTTCTGTTTAAATTCCTGTTTTCTTTTCCTACGTTTTGGATGGAATAAGGTTATTCTTCTATATTTGCAGTACAGTTGTTTTTTCAGGTTTTAACGTAGGTTAAATTCTTTACATTTTTAAACTTAACTTGGGTTTTGATTCTTGAATAAAGGGCTAACTGAAAAAATTGCTTTGGTTAGACTTCATTGATACTTTTGGGTTTTGTTAATCCAGTTGTAAAGTTATTATTAATCTTTGCAATTGTTCTTCAAACAAGTGCACCAATTGTGCTCCTTCAGCTGGAAGGAACTACTTCTACTACATGTACTCACAAAGGATTGCAGTAGGCTAAGAAATGTAATCCCTGAAGATTTACAAGTCCTGTATGGACCTTTTATTCCATTAATTTGCCTCTAGCATACTTTTTGATGGATGTCTTCATTTCAAACAACAGAAGGATTTGTCAACCCATTTACCCACACTGCATGGTTAAAATCTGTTGGTTTCTAGGAACTATATTGCTTAGGGTTTCAATGTTCTGTAGGTGATGGGACTTTTTTTATATACATTTGAAGGGAGTGCAGCAAACATCTGAGCTTTAATTTGTAAATTAAAATCACAGGTGACTCAAATAGAGAAAGTAATACTTCAAAGCTTTGGTCTGCAAGAAAAAAAGCTCTTAATACCTCTCACCTGAATAATCAAAAGGATCTTACCAGTAAATCATGGGCAGAGGTGATGTGCCAGTGATTACATGAAAACCTCTTGGTTACCATGGGAGGCAACTTGTTTAAGCTGGAACAGGTGACAGGATGTAAAAATGGTACCAGTACACCCCTGAAACATTTCAGCTGAGCTACAGGTGGTGAATGCACCCACCTGCACTTGCAGCCAGCCAGGAAATGGTTACAAATGTGGCTGCAAGCAAGAATTCAGAGAAGGGTAAGGAATTGAAGACAGATCTGACAGCATTGCTTGAAGATTAGTATTTGTTATACTGTTGGTGTTGGATTTTAACTTTGGGTTTTTAAAAATAATATTAATTTATAAAAATACAAATGGATTGAGTTCAAGGACACTTACTGCTTCAGAGTATCTTAGTTGCTTTATGTGCATCTTCTACTATGCAATTACCTAAATTACCTGTTAATTACAGTGGCTTCTCTGTTTTGCATTGCCTGTTGTTTTGGGATTGTACAGAGTGAAAATTTGACACTGAGTCAGGTAGTGTGGATTTATATCTCTTTCACAAAGAGATCTTCAGTGGCATGTCACTCTTCATCTCAAAAAATTGAGTTCTGGAGTTTCAGACAGATTTGTTGGCAAGTCTGAAAACTAATTTTAAAAATCTAGGAGTCAATCAGCAATTGAATTTGAAATATTTTCCGGTACTTCCAGTTATTTCCAGATTTAAAATGCTCTCTGGAGGATTTTTTTAACCTTTGGAAGGCTCTTATAGGGTGAGGTGGTGGTGGCTGACATGCAACTGTCCCTCCACAGCAGCCTTTACAAATAAGCATTTTGTAACATTTGCTCCTGGAAAGTTTACATGACCTGGCAGAGATAAAAGGGATGTGGCCCTTGAAATAGTTGCAGAAGAGAGGGTAGGATTTTGGAGCTGTAGTTTTGCCACCACCAATCATTCAGTTCCTACAGCCCTTTGACTGTTTGGAATAAAAATATTTATTGTAAAGAATGTGAAGCTAAAATCATAAAGGCTTTGAGAATCTTAGAGGCATGTAGTTGCAGATGGTTTTATAGGCTAAATCAAGATCAGTTGCCAATAGTATCTCATGTAATAAAAGCTTTAAATTCCTAATTGCTCTTGCAGTGGAATCTACTCTGAGTTGACTGGAAGTTTTCACTTCAGTGGAACTTTGCTTTTGTTCATCCTACCTCTTTTGTCAGTCATAAATGTTTTATACCCTTGCATCTTTTAATGCTCTATCCACACAAGTGCCTCTTAGAAAACTTAGTAATAATTACCAAAACAACATTATTATTTATGTTAATGATAGTAAATGGACTTAAATTCCTAAAAACAAGTAGTTTTCCCCAAGTTTAGATTCTCAAAGTAATCTCATGTGCCTCCAACATTTGTGAGCTTTCTTAAAGGCTGTTAGAGAAACAACTTGTTAAAAATCCATATGAACATGAAAATAATAGAGTACAAAAGTAGGCATTTGTCTTTGTGATAGCTTCAGGATATCATCCAAAGAGCCACATGCACATATAGGGCCATTTCTAGAGAAGATCCTTTCTGCAGTAAAGAACATATCTCTGCCTCCCACACAACCTTGATACAATTCTTAAATATGAGGATAGGGTTTAGTATCAGTTTTCTTACAGCATTTTGTAAAAAACAAACAATTTAAAAAAAACCCAAGTAATGCAAGTGGCTAGAATATTAACTGAAAGAATTTTCTTCTCTATTATGGTGTGTTAATCACTAATAGTGATTTAGTTTTGCATTTCCAGCTGTGTGTATGCTTTTCCACATGACTGACTTGAGGGTGGGCAATGTTAGTAATCTGTATTATATAAATGTGATGTCATTCAGCTAAAGGCAGCCTATGGGTGGACTGTGTCAGTGTAAATACCCCACATGAGTGTATCATGTACAGCCCAAATTTCCCAGTGTGCTGCAGCTCAGCAGGTCTTTCTCAAAACATGGGTCATGGCTGTATTCCTTATTTTCACAGCTGTATTACTTCTGTAATTGTAGTGTTCCAGAAGATAATGGGAAATAGTTCTCTGTTGTTTCTTTAGGTTAACACACTTTGTCAACCCAAAAAAGACTTTTTTTCCAAGCAGTAGATATTTTTTAATGTGTTAAATAAATACAGTTTTTCTACCATGAGGTTTGGCATAGCTTGAAACCAAAATACCAAGTTACCATGTGATCTCTTCAGTATGAGTATTTCTATTGTGTTGAAACTGGACCAAGTTGCCCAGAGAAGTTGTGGCTGCCCCATTCTTGGAAGTGCTAAAGGAATTGAACAGGACTTTGAGCAACCTGGTCTAGTGGAAGGTTAACTGTGGCAGAGGGTTGGAACTGGATGATCTTTAAGGTCCCTTCCAACTCAGCTTTCTATGATTTTGTAAAACTTGCAAGACTGCAGCAAAGCACCATTCCAGTCACAACAAACCTCAGTAAGACTGAGCTTTTCAGTGCCATTTCTAAAGAAATGTTTGTTGACTTTGAGATGTTTAAGGAGTTGAGATATAAATACTCATGCTCTTACATGGATTACAAGACATTTTCTTCCAAAGACATACTGCAGGATTTCTTATTTGTGGGTTTTGGGATTTTTGTTTTTGCTAGATAGCTTACCTGTTTAAAAGGAACAGTATTATTTGGATAGTCCTTAAGGAAAAGGCTTAATGAATACATGCAGTTAATCCTAAAACTCTCTGAAGAGCTGAATAAAAATATAATTGATTCTTTGTAAGACTTCTGGTTTTAATTCTAAAGTGACATTTACCAGGTAAGACTTTATATGGGTGGAAATCAGTGTATGCAGTGTCTTACCCGAGAGCATGAGAATAAATACGAATAGGGCTTGAATTCTCCTGAAGATGTACATGGATGGATTTTCCTACTACAATCTGAATGCAGAGGGTTGCATAAATGGAAGAAGGTGTGTATTAAATCTCTTATAAGGACCTCAAGGGGGAAAAAAGCCTCCAAATACTTTTCACAGCTACCAGATGGGAAGGAGTGACACTGGATGTCATGAAAGCAGCAGGGGCAGTGACTAAAAATTTGTCTTTCTAAGGAAGCACTGGTGTGTAGCAATGGTGTTTCCTATAAAACCTTTATTTAATTGTGGCCTTGCTCATATTTATTACCAAGCACCAGCAATAAAGAATCTATCACATTCCTGTAGCAGAGGACCTACTGGAGTGAGTCCAGAGGAGAACCATGAAGATGTTCAGAAGGCTGGAGCACCACTGCTATGGAGACTGAGAGCTGGAGGTGTTCAGCCTGGGGAGGAGAAGGCTCCAGGGAGACCTTGGAGCACCTTCCACTACCTAAAGGGTCTCCAAGAGAGCTGGAGAGGGACTTTTGCCAAGGCCATGATATGGTAGGACAAGAGGGAATGGCTTTAAACAGCAAGAGGTAGGTTCAGATTGGATACTGGGAAGAAATTCTTCACTGTGAGGGTGATGAGGCACTGGCAGAGGGTGACCAGAGAAGCTGTGGGTGCCCCATTCCTGTAGGGATCCTGTTCAAGGCCAGGCTGGATGGGGCTCTGAGCATCCTGCTCGAGGGGAAGGTGTTGGATAGAGATGGTCTTCAGGGTCCCTTCCAACCCAAACCATTCTGTGATTCTATGAAACTGGCTGGCCTGCAGCTAAGTACCATTCCAGTCAGTATAACCTCTGTAAAACTAGTTTTCAGTGCTGTTTCTTAAGAAATGTTTGTTGACTTTGAGCTATTTAAGGAGTTGACATATAATATTGGAGCAAGTTATCTTCAAGGTCCTTTTCAAGCCAAACTCTTCTATGATTCCATTAATGGTATGAAATGTGGGAGACATTCCTGTAGCGTGTACATTCTGGCGGCCACCAACCCCTCACGACGTCCAGCAGAAAACTAACTTGTCCCAAAACGACCCCTTGGCTGTTGCGTGAGGTAACGCTGCGATGTGGGAGCTGGGTTTTCCCTGGGTTTGCGAGCGGAGTGGGCCGGGGGATGCAGCCGGAGGGAGATGGTGTGAGGCAGTGGTGCCCTCGGTGTGAGGGAAGCTGCGCCCGGGCCCTCACAGGGCGCAGGACGCTCGTCCCTCCTTCAGTAGCACGGAGCGGCTCTCCCGCAGGAACAGCACCGTCCCGGCTCGGCTCTCCCGCAGGAACAGCACCGTCCCGGCTCGGCTCTCCCGCAGGAACACCACTGTCCCGGCTCNTGGGGGGCAGCTGCTGGCTGTGCAGCCCGTGCTCCTCCGCCAAACGGCCCCTTCTCCTGCGGCCTCGCCCCCGGGCAGGGGCTCCTTCGGCCTCTGTCGGTGGCGAGTGAGGGACCAGCAGCCCGGGCAGGGCGTGTGGGTGGGCGAGATGCGCCAGGCCGGCTGGCAGCGCTGGGGCTTGGCTTCAGGCTGGAGTGGGCGGGCAGTGCAAAGCAAATACCGGCATGTTTTTAAAAGGCATAATTTTCGGTTGTCATTTCCCCTTACGTTTCTGAACACTGCCGTGCTTACGGCGTGTGTTCTAGTGTACCTAAGCTGTTGTGCTGTAAAAACATTTTTCTTTGAAGTCGCTACATCGAGTGATTGTTGAAGGTGGTTAGAGAAGGGTTTTATCCGTTCATTGCTTGGCAGTCCGGGAAACTGCCGGGGTTTGGAAGTGTCCTTTTGCCTGGGTCTGTGATTCTGAGGGAGCTGTTTGTGCTGTGTGTTGTTGGTAACTTGGAGCCCTCTGGGAGCTGGAAACTCCCAAAGCCAGTCAGAGCGGAGGAGGAAGGGAAGGAAAACATGGGTGGGTAACACAGGAGTCAAATATCAAAAATCCTTGCTTCTCTCTCCCTTTCCGACCCAAGGGCAAAGACCTGGCACGTACGGAGCCGTGTGTTTGCTGTTACACAGAAACACGGTGTATTTACAGTGCAGGTGCCGCAGTTGCAGGTCGTTCTCACGGGCAGCTGTGGCGGTGGATCTGCAGGTGTGGTTCTTAGCCCAGAAGCCAGGTCTGGTGTTAGTGGATGCTGTGATTGTGTTTTGTTTAGTAACCTGTCATTTGAGATGTCAAAGCCGCCAGAACCGAGGAGGAAAATGTGGAGAACTCAAGCACTCCCTGGCTGACCCGCCAGAGTGTCCTAAGCACTACAGTCAGCTCCTTGTCCCCGGGTTCCTTGTGAGGGCTCCGCAGCCGCGTCTGGGCAAGAATTTCCTGTGTAAAAGTGTTTCCACATAAACCTTTGACCTACTTCTCCTTCGCCGTTGTGTTGAAGTGTGGCTTCTGGACTTGCCTGTTCTAGGAGTTTACTGCTGAATAGGGCTGTAAATAAATGTCGGATAATGCACTGCTGACAGAGGATGGTCTGTGGATGTTGGCACGTGTCCACAGGTCTGTAAACGCTGGTGACAGTCCTCAATTAGGCTTTTTTTCCCCCACCATTTTCCTTGTAAATAGAGTATATTTTTGGTTATCTAAATATTAACGGTTTAATTGAAAATTTTGATGTCTTAATTGCATTAGTCAAAGACATTTTCTCAGCAGTTGCACTAACATCTTTGTTAAGTAAGTGTTGCCTGAATAACTTGATATAAATCACATATCTGTATGCCAAATCATATTGTCCATAGTTGCTTTTTATAGGCCATGTTCAGTGATTATCAGTGACTTGATTTCAGATGAAAATTCTTGTTTTCTAGTTCTGTGCAACATCCACACTGCTGGCATCAAGAACAGGAACGTAGAAGCTGGAATGAGTCAGATTCTTTGGTGTTTCAGGAATATCAATGTGGCCATTCAGACCACTGGCTAGAGAGGTAAGGAATAAGTGTGAATTTTTTTTTTTTTTAAATCTCTATATTGCTGCACTCTTCTTTGGGACTACAAGAAAAGCTTGGATATGTTTAAGTTAAGTGTTTTCTTGTAATAGAGTAGCACAGAGGTAGGAGATGATACCTGCATTGTGCCCAAAGATGGCCATCCAGTTTGTCTAACTGGAGTACATGCCACAGTATTAGCAACTATTCCAAATGAAAGGGAGAAAGGCTATGTGCTGAAGCAGTAGTTTAAGCCCTTTATTGCTGAAGTCTTCAATATAAGTATAAAACTCCCAATGAAGTTGCATGGTGTTGTTTTCATACTTTGCTTATGCATCTTTATGTGTAAATGTGGGCAGCCCATCTTTGTCTCTTGACAGAGCACTTGGTATGTTCAGCTGTACTGCAGTTTTTAGTGAGCACCTTTTTTTTTTCTGCAGTCCATTTACTGGGCATAATTTGAGATGAGATAGAATTTTATACTTAGTTAATTCTAGGATTATTTTGCTTGGCTTTTGGATATTCTAGACCAAAGTGGAAGAAGAGGTTGAAACTGGTATCTTACAGTCTGATAGTAAGGGTGAAAGGTGGTGAGTGCTGAGATATGTGCAGAAAACTGAAGAGAATATAAGAGGAAATGTTTTACTAAGGGTACATCAATTTTTTTTAATGTAATTCATACATTTCTGACTAATCCACTGTACGAAGGTGATTGTAATTTTTGATGGCGTGTTCAATATTGCTTAGTTAATAAATTACTCTTTTGAAGAGCTTAGGGAAGGCCTTGTATTCAGGAGTGTTTTCTATGTCTTTGATGTGGTCATAAAAAATACTAACATTATAGCATGAGTGTGAGACTTAAGGGGATACACCAGCAGTGTTTTGTGTTTCTCTTTTGCTGAGTGGTTGTCTTCCTTTTCAGTGTGGAATCTTTGTCCTGGGTTAAAATGACATTGTCAGCACGGATGGTAATTTCATCTGTTGATGTGAAACCATTTAGGGAAAGTAAAACTATCAGCTAAATCTGGTTCTGTATTACTTATTACGTGACTTATTAAATGTTGAGGCATTAAAATTGACAGGAGAGGACAGGCTGAAGGTGACTTTGAACTGAAATAGAGGAGGAGTATGCCAGTGGTTTTACAGTTGTTGAGCTGGTTTTGTCCTTTATTGATGTTTCTGTTCATTAAATGTGTTACAAGCAGCAAACATTCATGTTGAATTCCCATTATTTTCTAGCTCTACAACATCAGAACATTCTAGGCCTCTTTCCAGTTGCCCCAGCTGGGAAGGTAGAATTGAAGAAGGCAAAACAACAAGGACATCAAATAAAAAAATGACAAAGTAGGTATTGAACTGTTAGTGCTCATTGTTGCAGTATGGTTTTAGCATACTCTGACTACTTTGTATGCATTAATGAAGATTTGAAACCAGACAGGCAGTTTCATATCAAGCCTTAAGGAAGGAGTAGCACTGAAAAGTTTTATCTCAAAAGGTGCTTGTGTGATTATATAAGATTCAGATTTTATTAGCACAACTTTCACTTCTGTGAACTAGTGAGGTAAGAGTTGTGCTCACTGTCTCTCAGTAAGAATACAGGCAGTTCTAGGATATATGATTTTGTGACTTCTTGTAAAGCTATTAAGGTTCTTTTCAACTTCTTATTTCAGTTTTCAAATTCTTATTTTATTTTCAAGTTCTGTTTCAAGCGACTCTGCTAATCCAGCTGAAAGGGAAACTGATGAAGTGGTCCTGAGGAGAAGACAAAAACAGATCAATTTTGGAAAGAATACCCTCGCATATGACAGATACATTAAAGAGGTTCCAAAGTAAGTTGCACTGTGTTGCACATCTTCAGAGGAATTCTTATTTCTTCCTGGGATGTGTGTGTAGAACAGCACACAGCCTTCACATTCTTCCTCTGGATTTTATTGCTGAGTGTGACATTACATAGTGTGCAGTATCTCTGGGTAATTTGAGTCAGCTGTCCCAGCAGTTTTCCCTCTCACCTTTGTTGTTCACCCTCAGCTGTGTGGCTGTGGGGTGGGGCAGGGCTGAGTGGGGAAAAGAGAAGGCCTTGAAGCTGTGCAAGCACTGTTCAGAAGTGGCCAAGAATTAGTGTGTTACCAGCACTGTTTTAGCCATAAATGCAAAGCACAGCTCTGCAGGGACAGCTGTGAAGGGAGGTAACGCCGTCCTCTCCAGACTCAGTACAATATGAAATAAAAGAAGCTGCACTTGAGTCAGGAAAATTAGAAGGAGCTGGAGGTTAGGATACTATTGAAGCAGTATGAGTTATGCTTCTGTTTCATCTTTGTTCATGGGCAGTAGGGATCAGCTTTTGGCAGTTGTCAGAGCTGGACTGGATGAGCTTCCAGTCTGACTCAGCACATTATGGTTCATTGTTGCTTTTGTGATCTGCTTTTAATAATGTCTAATAATATACACATTTCAGTTGTCTTTAAAAATATGAACATTTTATTTATTAGACCACTGATGCCTTTGTGACCTGATGGATTGAGGATTCTTTTTAAGGAAAAAAACCCTTATGTTCTGAAGTAATAAATGTTCCTGTGTATTTACAGGAGCGAGCGGATTCCAGGAGTTCACCCTAGAACTCCCAACAAGTTTAAGAAGTACAGTCGTAGGTCCTGGGACCAGCAGATCAGGCTGTGGAAGATAGCACTGCATGCCTGGGATCCTCCTGCTGAAGAAACCTGGGATCTGCAGCCAGTGTGTGTATATGGGTGAATTAAGTCAGGGCTTAAGGAATTTAAGGAGGGCTCTGTAGTTCCTTTAGAGCATTCATGCCTGAGAGAAAAAAAGAGCAGACTCAGAAAGGGGAGTCTCCTTGAATGCTTTATTTTCCATTTGAATCCTGTTAGTCTTCAAGATATTCCAGTTACTTAGCCTAAGTTAATCTGCAGTCAGGTGTTATGGGGAGGTCTGCCTAGAGTAATAAATCCCCTTCCCCTTTGTACTTACACTGGTGGGCACAAGGTAACATTACTTCTCTAGAAAGCAAGAGGCATAAGCAGAAATTTGGTGATTACTATTCCTTTGCTTTGATAACTTTCCATCTCTCCTTTTCCTGATGTCTGTTGGAACCACGTGTCTCCTACAGTGACAATATGTCAGAGGATTTGAGGTGTTGAAGATGAGAGAGAGATTTCTGAGCTCTCTGCAGGAAAGGGATAACTGTGTTCAAAATGGACATATTTTTATTTTTTCACAACTTTGAATTTCCATAACAAGGCTTGCTCTGCTACTTGATGCTGCCTCATACTTTACAAGATTTGGACTAGTAAATTGGGAGGAAAAGAGTGAATGGAATTCTCTTAGCTGTATAACTGCACTGTGTAAATAGTTTTACCTACCTGTGTTGTAGTGGACCTGTGGTAGAAGTTGCAATTTTTGCACCATTTGGGTGTCATATAAGATGAACTGTTAATTATTGCTGCAGCTTAACTGTTTTCTGGTTGGAGCTGTGAGCCAGATGGGTAAATTTTTAAAGCTTTTTTTTTCCTCCTGTTTTTAGTAGTACAGAACCTTCAGGTAGTTCCCAGGAATGGCTCTGCAAAGATGAGAATGTTTCTGGTTCCTTTGTGTTTGACGAAAAGCAGAAGAGAAACGAGTGTGAAGATGAATGCAGGCAGACTGACTACACACCTGAGAGGTATGAGAGAAAGCATCTGTGCTTAACTGAGGGAAATTATTCAGTGCATGTCAGTGCTGTCAGGTTTTGTAGGAATGGCAGTTCATACCCAGCTTTGCAGTTGAATGTAATCCATCAAAGGTACAGAGTGTTGCATGTGGAGAGATTACCAGCATTGCAGAATTACACAGTTTAACAGAAGGAAGGGCAGTGTTTTTTCAGCTTCTCAGTTTATACAGTGGGGTACTGAGGTTTCTCTACCCATTGCTGGAATGTTCTGAAAGTAGGGAACTTTTTCAGAAGCAGGAGTCCCCATCCTTGATAGTGTTGTGCCTGTCTGCAGAACAGCAGGGAGACTGACTGTGGCATGCATTTCCCTGTTACTGAAATAGCTTGTCCTGGGGGGATGTGTGTGGAGCTCAGAATGGTTCTGCTTCCAAAATGTGAGCCATCAGTGTTCCTCTGTGTGGCTGAAGAATACCTCAAAAGGAAACTTCCTCTGTAGCATATGCTATTATTTAGCAGAACTCTGATAAACATTTGGACATAGATCAAAAGTGTTGTGTGTAAAATCTGTGTCTTATTTTTGTAGTTCCTCTTCTCCCGATTCTTCGCCAGTATGGAAACGCAGAAAAAGAAACAATTCTGACTCCTCTGTGCTTTCAGAGAGCAAAAACCATTATCTGCAGATGTACCACACACTGGAAAGGTATGAAATGATTGTCAAAAGGGAATTCATTGATCTTATCAACTGACTTTTGGAATATGACTGGTACTTTCCCCTCCATTTCTTAATAGCTTTAATTTTATCTAAGCATGTGTGCAATTTAGTGAGGAAGGGAAATCATGTCAGAATAATGGTGCTGTATGATAGCAAATATTTATCGTGGTCCATTGCAAAGTGTCAGAAGACAAAGCACAGGGTTGGGGGTTTTTTTGTGTGTGGATTTAGGCAGCACTAAGGGTTTTGGCAGTTTAGTAGATACTTCTCACTAACCTTAGTAAAAATGTTTATGCAGTTGTGGGGTTTTGTCTTCTTAGCCCCCTTCTGAAAAATTAAGAGGAACTGTGTTACCCAAGTGCATGAATTCAGACCTTTTAGTTTTCTTTCCAGCCTTACTGACTCAGGACATCAGGAGCCTTTTTCAAAGTGCTCCGAGTGGGAAGCCTTTGGTGAAAAAGATGAAGTGATGACAGTACAACAAAGTATAGAAATAACAAGGTAAATACCTGAGTAATTATGATGTTATTTCTCTTTATTGCTTGTGCTGTAAAGGTGTTTTTTTCTATTCTTTTTAATCTTTTCTTTCACTGGTTACTACTACTTGTTTTTTTCCTCCTTATATTTCATCACAATAAGTGATGTGTTTGGTTGTTATTTCTGTTCTTTGAGTTAACTTGGCTTTTTCCGGTCTGTCTCTCCATCTGTTGCTTTCTGCTGCCTCTACCATCCCAGGTAATGCTGGAAAATGATGATCCCCTTTCACACTCTGTCTTGTGGAAAGAACTGGAAGTTTGCCTCTCACTTCCTCAGCCTGAGAGCTAGAAGCTTCCTCTGTGTCTCCCTAGAGATTAAGTTGTTTTGCAGCTGACATCAGTGATGGTTGTTTGTTTTTATGCAGTGACCCAATTCCAGCCAGTTGTTCATCAGGGTGGAACAATCTGAAACAGAGGAAATCCAGCTTCTTTCTGCCTGACAGCAAGTCTTGCAGAGATGCAGACTGCAGGCTGGAGAGGTATCAAATACAGCTCATCAGCTGGGGTTTGAGGGGTATTTTGCATATTAATTTAGAAGCTTAGTTGCTTTCTTGCTGTAATTCAATCCAAGTTTTTATTATAAACATTGATTTTCAATTTTCATATATTTATTTTCTACTATTCTTCTTAGGAATGTTTTAGTCAATATTTATATGTGTGGTAAAATTCTGTCCTTATGTTCTCATGTTATAGTCTGTGTTAATGTAAATGGATTGTAGCTGTATTTAATATTTAAAAGTTACCATAATAAAGCCACTTAGTCTTTGGGGTTTGTTTTTTTTTTGTTTTTTTTATTTGTAGGCTTAAAATTTGTAGCAGTTTATTGGAAGGACATCAGTCAGAATACCCTGACAGAGGATGGGGAAGTGCAAATGCTGAAGATACAATATTGAGGAAAAAAATCTAAATACCAAGGTGAGTTTGTGCTGACTGTTTCCATGACCTGGTCTGTTTCAGTAGCCCATTCACAGTGTCATTGTACAGAGTCCAACTGTTCAGTTCAGGCAGATCAGTTTCTCTTTTATTTTATTAGTGTTTCATCCCATCCTCTTGCATTTAAAACAGCACCTTAATTAAAAAATCACATGTTTCAGACTTAATAAATTGAAATTGTTACCAGTCTGCCAGAAGATGTGCATTTATTATCAAATGAAAAGTGACAGTTTTTTAAAGTATTTCAGTAGGACCTTTTCTGCCTCTTAATATTTTTGTGGTAAAGTCACACGTGGCATTTGCAGTGGTAGATTTTAGTGAAAATTTTCTCTTGGACTGTAGATTCCTGTGATTCGTTAATAGGATGGTGATCTGGGTCAAACAGATTTTATTAATAGGTAATCATTAGTGCAGTTAGTTTGTCTTTGATCTGTATTTGATGCAGGCTCTGAAACATGGACTAAGATATAAATGTCTGTTAAACGGTGATTTTTAAATATTTTGCATAATAAAACTCATTAAAAATATGGCCAAAATTAGTTTTACATTAGATTTTGCATTATAGCAATATGAGGAAAAGGCAGCTAGAGTTAAATTATGCTGATGGCATTTTTCTTTTGACTTTTTTTGATTTTTAATTTAAATTCTTTGAGCATGAATAAGATTTAACATGCATTCACTTTTCTCAAGTGCTAATTCAATATTTGAAAATATCTAGTCTCTCTTTGTATATAGAAGTATTGAAGAAGGAATTTCTCCTGTGACAGAAAAAGACTTGAAGAATAGGGGATGTAGTCTGAGATCAGCAGATCTTGGAAAACTGGTGCTGTCATGTAATATCTGCACTGAAAGAGGAGGAGATTTACAGTCAGCACACGTGCAATCAACATAAGGTGAAATTATTCAGGTAAAAGAAGCATCTCTACATCACAGTTGAGCTTTTCTGGTTTCCACATGGTTCATATTCAGGTTTTTTTGCAGTGGTCTTTGTTGTAAATAAGGCTGTATTAAGGAGTGTATATATTCAGTGAGTTTGTAATTGAAAAAATACCTCTGTTAGATGTAAAATGTATAAAGTGAATTAAATACCTTCTCTGGGGAGTAACACATTGGTTTTCTGGGATGGAAAGATCAGTATTTAGAGTGACATTGCCTTTAACCGTGGCTTTTAGGTGTAAAGAGCTCTTAACTCTCAATTGTCAGGAACTTTATCTGTGGAGGTTTAATCTTCCTTGAAAACCAGACAGTGAGTTACATGGTAGAATTCCACACTGCCTTCCCTTTGGCTAAAAGAAAATTTCTATCTTAAACAGGAATAAATGTGAATGTGTCTGGTTGCTTTCTAGGGAAAAATCTTAGTCAGTAGGATACTTAAGATAGGTGTCAAGTATCAGGAATTTGTTAGTTAGAATTGAGATTAAAACTGTTTTATGAATTAATAATGACATTTGGATGAAAATTATGCGAAAATTATGGGAAAAATAGGCTCAGCTGCTTCCTTTTCTCTTTGACAAATGCTTTAGGAATATAGGGATTCTAGTACTGTATTTTTTCAGTAATTTATGTTCTTAAAATGTTCATAGTAGCTGTAACACTTTTTTAGTGTGGACAGTGTGGGTTTCTCCTTTACACCATGCTATAAGCTCACCATATGCAGTGCTCTCTTGCATTTACTGCTACTGTAGCACTACAGCTTAAAAGAGGAAGTGTTTTGCTGGATAATGCCTGGATATAGCAAATTTATAAAATGCTGTTACCTGTTTTTTTGTTTAGGTTTCTCCAGATCTTTATAAGGATAGATTGTTTTCTGCAAGCTGTGCCTCAAGTGTAAAACTTCAGATTTCATGAAGCCTATGCTGCAATGACAATGGATGTTCCTTAGAGCTTTTGTGAGGACATTTCTGCTGTGCCTGCATTGGCAGGTGACATGTGCATTGCATTTCAAAGGCTGCTTCAGGTGATGGATCCTGCCATTCCCTCTGGAGATCTTGTTCCTCAGAGTGTGCTGATGTTTCACCAGTGAGTCAGTCCAGGTCGAGTCAGACTGAGCAAGGCAAGCCCTCAAACCAAGGAACCCGCTCTGTTCCACTGGACCAGAACTGGACACTCAGCCTGAAGAACTTCAAAAGAATGTAGATAACTTCAGCCTTCCTCCAGTCATTAAAGACAAGCTGTTCATAACTTCTGGATTGGGTGATCACCCATTTGGCCTATTTATTGTTCTCGGAGATGTATTAAGCTGGCATTTCCCATGCCAGGTGAGAGAAAGGAAAGGTGGATGGTTTATCAAAATCAGATCCTTTTCTTGAAGGGGCTGAGTGACTGTTAGAACAGCAGCACAGCTTGAATACCTGGATTTTGCTGTTGTGTGTGTTGCAGGCTGACCCAAAGAGCCAGTCTACAGTTAAAGAATAGGAGAGGATGCATTCAGTGCCTGTTGTTCCTACAACTATTGGGGATGAATAGCAGTATTTGCAGATGTGGAGCTGCTCTTGTGCAGGCTAGGTGTTGTGATGGTGTTGGGATAGGCTCTCCTTTGTTTGACTCTGCCAGCACTGTGTGCAGAAGTTTGGAGTGAGAGCTGTGGCTACAGTGGTTTAGACTAAATTCATGTGCCAGTTCTAAGAATGTTACAGCCCTTGTGCAGCATGTACTGGGATGCCAATGCCTGCTGGAGCTGGGAGTTGTCCCTCTGCAGGAGTTTGGATTTGCTTTCCCTTGCTGTGGGGCTGGCAGTACCCAGGGCCAAGAGCCCATTGTGCTGCTGTTTGGAAGCAAGCTGCTTCCCCAGAAATTACTCTCACTCCCAAAATGTTATTTCCAGCCATGCTCAGGCATTTTTCCCAGCACAGGGGTGTATCAGTCACACACCACAGAACATTGACTGTGTGTGTACAAGGGACACATCTGTACAGCACTTTTCTAAGAAGTAATATTTAGGACCTTGTTCCAGTGTGCATGCTTCCATGTGATTTATGATGACTGTATATAAGGGAATGTGTTACATTTTTGGCAATTTGCCTTTATGCAGAAGAATTAAAGACTTTAACTTTAAAAATCCTTGTTAGTCTGCTTTTGCAGTTGTGTTGTCAGTTTGATTGCAAAAGAATATATGGGTTCAGTAGTCCTTTCCTGTTTGTTTTAGGGTATTTTGATTGGTTTGGGTGGTGATTTTGGATTTTTACCCTTGCTAAAAGGGGGAAAGGAGGAGTCTTCAGAGATTAAACTCTTGAAGGCAGTTTACAATTCTGGTTTTGTCCAGCCCCTCAGTTTGTATTTAGGGCATTGTAACTTGGTGGAAATGAGCAGCTGAAGTGCCAGCACCCATTCTGCCATGGAAAGGTGTCCTGCAGGGGAAGATGGAACTGCTAGGTGAGAGTAATAGGCTGTCAAGAAATACTTAAATACAGCTTAAGTATTTCACGAGCATTAAGAACCCTTAAGCTTTTGCCTATGATGGACGGGGCCTGCAGTGGATCTAGGGACACACCCATAGGATTTGCAATTCAGCAGTCCTTAAAAGGTCTTTGTATTTCTTGGTTGGAGATATTAGACTAGACACAGCATAACCAGTCTGCCTGTGGCAGTTCAGTTTGGGGCAGATTTATTCCCTGATGCAGATTCTGTATGCTTGAACAAGCTGTGGTAGCACAAGGGAAGGAATGAAACAGCAGATGAAGTTTGAGTGCTGCTAAAGTCATTTCATGCAGTGCTGGCACTGGAGGTAGAATCATCCTGTGTTCTAATTAGTAACCTCATTAGTCTAAACAGAGCAGTCAGCACTGGAATGCAGCCTGTCCCTGCACTTGTTTATCTACCCAAGGCTGTCTGACACAGTTTACAGCTGAGGGAGGCGCAGCAGACGTCTGGCACTCCGCCCCCAGTTTTGCCTTTCATTTTATCCAACTTAATTAAATCTCTGCATAAATCTGTGCTCAGTGTGTAATTAAGCCAAAATATACCCTGAACTTCAGCAGACAAGTTTCAGTTTCTCCCTGGAAGTGACAAGTATCTTCTGTTGGCGTGCTTCCACGCCAGAATCTCCTTACAGATGATACATTATCTGTGCTTGTGGAAACCATCCTTCACTGCCAGTTCTGAAATGCCACGGGTTGTATGTGCTTGGTTTTGTTTGTAAAACTCCTTTGAGGTCACAGCTGAGGATATCTCCTCCCCTTACATTTCCACCGTGGTGTGAAACTGCTTTTCTGAAGGGTTTTTGTTGCTGGCAAGGCCAGAAAGATGCAGTACAGCTGTAATCCCTGAGCTGTGTCCCAACAGATAGTTCTGCTGGATAAACTGAATTTAACTTGTACATAATGTTATGCTAAAAGTACTGTGTGGCTGTAGCTGTCCTCTGCCTGCCTTGTTGGATGTGTTCAGGTAAAATGCTGTTCTAGCTGATGTCAGAGCCAGGCTGAAGGGAGGGGAGTTTGTTTGTGCGTGTTTGGAGCCTCTGCTGTACTTCAGGCACGACCTTGGTTCAGGAACACAGTTCTGTTTGCCACAGTGGTGTGTGGGAGAGGAGAGGGGCCAGCAGAGCAGACTTTGCTGCAGGAGTGTGGATGTTCATGCAGATGCCACACAGAATAGGTGGGAGTTCATACAAAATTTACTACTGTAAGGCCAGGCAACATGAAAGGAATTTTCAAAGTAAATCCCTTCATGCATAACCAGGCTCTAAGAAGGAAACAAACCCAAACACCACCTGTCACTGTGTGCTCAGAAAGCTCAGAAAGGAGATGGTTTAGTGGTGGACTCAACAGTGCTTAATAATGGTTGTACTTGATGATCTTAGAGGGCTCTTCCAGCCTTATTGAACCTGTGAGTGTGAGGCTTTTCAACCTTAGTGATCCTGTGATTGGTGGGACACTTCAGAGAGCTGGTTTTCTTCTAGGCTTACAGTATTCAGGCTGCAAGGGCTGCAAATGTGCTATTGTTTAAAGCTGTTTGTGTTCTGCTGGAGTTCTTCAGGTTGTTTCTAAATTACTGTTCTAAAATGTGAGTGTGAGCCCAATACCAGGACAAACACGATCTCACTGTGCATGCATGTGCAATTAAAAAACCCAGAAAGCCCCACGAACCGAGGCAGAGTCACCTCGTGGCGTTACCCAACCTTCTTCACTATTCATAGGAAATTCAATACCATCTCATTGTGAAATTTGTGTGGTAACCGTCTGGCGTGGGGCTTGCACTGGCCCGTGAAATACCCTCTGCGCTTCATCGACTGCAGAGCCGTGCCGGGGCCCGTCATCCTTCATATTTAAATCGCGGGAATTTGTATTTGTCCTTTTTTCCTTTTGTTTGGGCTGGGGTTTTTCCTGTTGTTTCACGTGGGTCCGGCCGCCACCGCGCGCCAAAACCGCGCGCGGCCGCGCTCGATTCTCCCGCCAACACGCCCCGGGGGCGGGGCCGGGCGCAGCGGGCCGAGCCATTGCCCTGGCGGGGGGGTGAGGGGCCCTGTGAGCGTGCACGGGTGAGGGGCGGCGGCTGCGCCTTCCCGCTCGCTCCCCCCTCCGCACCTGTCCCCGTGGAGGCGCCCCGCGGGGAGGCGGAGCGGGCGGTGTCGCTCAGCGCCGGCGGGAGATGCGAAGGGGCTGAGCGGGAAGGCGGCAGCGCTCCCTCACCGCCCGCCCCGGCTCGGCCTCGGCTCTGCCCCGGCTCGGCCTCAGCTCTGCCCCGGCTCTGCCCCGGCTCCTCTCGCCTGCCGCTCCCTCACCGCCGCGCTCTCCATCCCCGCCCGCCCCGGC
>VZRX01003757.1:26328-65617 GCA_013398075.1 Notiomystis cincta
GCCCTCCGTTCCTCCCGGGGCTACCCCGCGCCATGTCCTTCCGCCAGCGGAGCCCACACGGCAGCGCCAAGAGCAGGTAGGGCCGCCGGCTCGGGCGGGGGTGGCGGCGCGGGGCCTCGTTCCGCCCGTGCTCCCCGGCCCTCGCTGCCCGCCGTCCCGCGGGCGGAGTTCTCTGAGGGAGGGGGGGGGCGCCGAGGGCCCGCAGAGCCCCCTCGGAGGGCCCGCAGCGAGCGGCCGCGCCTCTCCGGGCTGGTGGGAGTGAAATCGGTGACTGATGGGTCTCTGGAGAGGGCTGCAGCGCTGAAGCCCCCGGTGCTGACCCCGTGTGCGGCGGTGTTTGTCCGCAGCCCGCAGCAGCCCCCGCGCTGGGCCCAGGCGCGGAAACGCGGCGCCGACGGGAGGCGGCGGCGGCAGAGCGAGCCCGAGCCCGAGCCCGAGCCCTCCGTGTTCGAGCAGAACAAGCCCAGGCCTGAGGACAGCCGGCTGGACAGGTGAGCGCTGGTGACAAGGGCCGCGACCCCCTGCTCTTTTGTTTACCGGCAGCTGTTGAACTGCCCCTTCTGCTCAGTTTTCCGAGCCCTGCCTGTTTATCAATCACTCGTCAGCCATAAATAGCTGGTCTTAAAGGACCTAAAAGGATCGAGTGCAGGGCTCTTACCTTGGAGTCAATTCTTAAGTCAACATTTTTCATTCTTACCTCATGAAATATGTGNGCCCTCCGTTCCTCCCGGGGCTACCCCGCGCCATGTCCTTCCGCCAGCGGAGCCCACACGGCAGCGCCAAGAGCAGGTAGGGCCGCCGGCTCGGGCGGGGGTGGCGGCGCGGGGCCTCGTTCCGCCCGTGCTCCCCGGCCCTCGCTCCCCGGCCCTCGCTCCCCGCCGTCCCGCGGGCGGAGTTCTCTGAGGGAGGGGGGGGGCGCCGAGGGCCCGCAGCGCCCCCTCGGAGGGCCCGCAGCGAGCGGCCGCGCCTCTCCGGGCTGGTGGGAGTGAAATCGGTGACTGATGGGTCTCTGGAGAGGGCTGCAGCGCTGAAGCCCCCGGTGCTGACCCCGTGTGCGGCGGTGTTTGTCCGCAGCCCGCAGCAGCCCCCGCGCTGGGCCCAGGCGCGGAAACGCGGCGCCGACGGGAGGCGGCGGCGGCAGAGCGAGCCCGAGCCCGAGCCCGAGCCCTCCGTGTTCGAGCAGAACAAGCCCAGGCCTGAGGACAGCCGGCTGGACAGGTGAGCGCTGGTGACAAGGGCCGCGACCCCCTGCTCTTTTGTTTACCGGCAGCTGTTGAACTGCCCCTTCTGCTCAGTTTTCCGAGCCCTGCCTGTTTATCAATCACTCGTCAGCCATAAATAGCTGGTCTTAAAGGACCTAAAAGGATCGAGTGCAGGGCTCTTACCTTGGAGTCAATTCTTAAGTCAACATTTTTCATTCTTACCTCATGAAATATGTGCTTGATAATTTATGTCCTATTTCATGCTGGTTTATTGCTGTTATCAAGACGTAATACTGTACAGGCCAATTATGTTTGTAAATACACACTGTACAAACCATTGTGGTACGATTAAATGACAAAAATTAAATAGAAATCATCTATATAATGTTTCTGAAGGGAGTGCAGACCACCTTGAGAAGTCGTGTTGTATTTCAGCACATTTGTGGGAGGATCCGGTTTGAGGCCACTCCATAATGTTCACACTGCTGTTTGCTGCCTTCCGTGTTTCCCAGCACAGCTAGACTTGAGTATTTTGTTTTATATCACATTTACAGTCTGAGCTGTTCATGCCACAGTGTCCTTAGTCCCTTTGATCTGTGGATGGGAGTTGTGGCCACAGCCCAGTTGATTGAATCAAGGTTTCTATAATCCGAAAAGGAGGTGGGTTGTGCCCACCCATTTTCCTTGGCTGGCAATAAGCAGGAAACAGGTTGGTCCGTGGCTCGGGTTACATTATCCAGAGTAGCTTAAACTAATTTCAGGAAGCATGGTTGAATAGCACTACAAGGATGAAACTTCACAGGTCGTTTCATCAGTTTCATTGTCATAAGCAACACTTCTGTGTGTCTTCCAGTACTGAATTGTGCAGGCATGCTTCCTGGTTTCAGTTTGGAGTGAGCTCTGACTGAAATTGTTCTCTTACTGTGCCAAAACTACTTTTTGTTTATGCCCATCCAACCATGTGAAATTAAAACTCCAAAAGGTCAGGACAGAGGCTGGGTCATCTCAGTGATCACAGCACAGGTGCAGAATCAAACAAGTGTAAGAAGGTACATCACAGTGTTGAGGAAAAAGCTCAGGAGTTGGGACCAGCTGGGATTCTGCTGGCTGTTCTCTGCCACGGGAGAGGAGTAACTGACCATGACCTGTATTCTCTGCAAATCTAGAAACTGGTATAAGCAAAAGTTAATAATGCTTGGAGCTTGAGCAGATCTGTGCAGAGGGATGTGTACTGTTTGCTATGGGCTTTTAATTTTGCCAAGCTGGTAACTGGGTTTCATCTAAAAAGAACTTTTGGGTTGAACTTAACAAAATGTTCAAAGTTGTGCAAACCAATGTGGGAACAGGGAGGGAGTTGGAGCAGATGGATCTAATTCCCTGACTCCAAGGGACATGTTTGCACTCTAATTCCCTGACTCCAAGGGACATGTTTGCACAGAATCCTGGATGGTCTCCAGATCATTTCCAGACCTACTGAAAAAGTTGTGCTCTGTAGGATACAGTTTTGAGCCTTACTTAGGGAAAATTGGCCATAAAGAGGACAGACAGGGCAAACATTGTGTTATCTGAATGCAGGCAGGGAAGGGATAGGAGCTTATTCCCCTGCAAGAGTCTTGTGATGCTAATGGGCTGCAGTGAAGTTGTTGAACCAGTTTGCAAAGTCATAGCAAATCTCAGTTTCCTGGCTAAAACAGGAGGTTTTTGTGCCTTTGCCTTCTCTACTAGGCATATATTTACACAGAGAAACTGCTGGTAAATTTAATTAATTAGCTTTGCAACTTAATTCTGTGTTCTAGCTTTTATCTCTTATATAGCTAACGAGTCTGCAGCCATGAAAGAATAAATAATTGCTGAGTCATTTAGTGGAGTGAAAACAAGTGAGTAAATGAGTAAAGTTGGTATTTCCTGTACCATTTTGTGAAGGACACGAGCTGCAAGGTACTGAAAGCATAGACTGGGTTATCAAGCTACAGTGGCATGTTTCTATTGGTACCTGCATTAATTTTAAGAAAACCCAACACAACCCACACAGCCTCAAGGTGGAACTCCCAACTGATGTTTAATTTTACAGTGGTAAAATTTTAATAGCACAACACGAGATTTTTCACGGCCATTTTGGGTCCTGTAAATAATTATGTTTAAGGGATCAAGCTGTGTGAGGGGAAGGTAAACACAGTAACCCAAACTTTTAACACAGAGCCTTTTTTTTTCTTTCTAGTTTTACAACACCAGAAGGTCCTGGACCCCTTTCCCGGTGTTCAGACTGGGGAACTGCAGTGGAAGAAGATGAAATGAGGACCAGTGTGCACAAAGAAATTGCAAGGTACCCCTGGGTGTTTAGGATGAAGTGGTGAAAGGAAGGGAGATAGAAGTTGTCTTGTAGAATCTCTTTCAAACTTGTATTTTTAACTTGACCATTGCAGTAAAATCAGGCCAACCTTAGCCTCTTGTCTGCTGCTTTTAGATCAGCTGTGGGTTAAGTCCTGGAGGAATTTCATGGGATACTCTGGAGATTGGATGTGTATCCTTAAATATCTCCCTTTTGGAAGAAGCTTTTCCTGAATCTCTTAGATTGAAATACTTAATGTACCCTCTCACTAATGACTGTTTTTTCATATCATTGTTTTAGGGAAAATAGTCAGGAAAAGAAAGTCCTTGTATTTTTATTGTTTTTTAAGGGAAAACTGAACCATCCATTTCATGGTGTAAAGGCCTTTGCAGTGTCTGGGCTGCTGCTGCTTTTCTGAGGAATTAATTCAACTGTGACCTGTGACAGTGCAGCCTTCATGTTTCTCTTTGTGTATATAATTTCTTAATACTGATTTGAATTCTTACAGACACAGAAGAAAACTCCTGATAAATGAGTTTGCAAGAGAAAGGAAGTCGTCCTCAGGAAGGTAGGTTAAATTTCTAGTTTAGCTGAGGAAAATCTTGAAAATAGATCTGAATTTTCATTCTACAATGTTGTTTCTTAAAACACACAGTTCCAATTTGTTCATCTCAAGTCTGTTCCAACACCATGGTTTAGTAACACCCCAAGCATTTGTTTGAAAAGTTTTAACATGTTTATTTATAATCTTTTACAACTGGGTTTGAGTATCACTGGTTTTCTGGTAGTCCCAAATGTTCTTAAAATGTTTTTTTTTTCCTTCAGTTCTGATTCAAAGGAGTCCACAGTGGCCGTAGAACTTGAGACAGATGAGGTGGTTTTGATGAGAAGACAAAAACAGATAAACTATGGAAAAAACACAATTGCATATGATAGATACATTAAAGAAGTTCCTAGGTAAGCTGCTTGACTTTCTAGAAAACGAAATGTCCACCTGCAAGTCATACCTGTTCTTTATAAGCACATGAATGCACTAAACTTGGTATCCAATACACATTCAAATAGAAGGCATCTACAAATTAGACTTTCAGGACATTTTTGAACTGTTTGGTCACACTAAATCAACTGAGATGTGGTTTGGGTTTGTTGGGTTTTTTTAATGAGTCAGGATAACAAAATACCTCATGCTGCAGAAGTGGAAATGAAAGTTTTTTTGGTTGTGCTCATCAACAAGAGAAAATGAAACTGCTTTTTGCCCTCAGTTTCCTCGTGAGTTAACTACAAGACAAAATGGGCTACAGATGCTGTTGGGTTTGGAATGAGGTTTTCAGACCTATGAATGAGAATCCTTTTTTAAAATTATTTCATTTGACTCGAAGTCAGAAAAACTGAGGCGTTTGTATGGAGATGGCAAATCTTTGCTTGAGTGCTGGAATTGCACATGAGTCTTTTCTCATAAATACTGCAATCAGTTAACACTGAAAGCTGTGTTGTGTGTGTGTGTGTGAATAAAACACTGCTACATTTCTGATTTCTGAATAGATGCCATCGTATACCTGGAGTTCATCCCAGAACTCCCAACAAATTTAAGAAGTACAGCCGGAGGTCGTGGGACCAGCAGATCAAACTGTGGAAAGTTGCCCTGCACTCCTGGGATCCACCAACTGAAGGAGGATGTGACCTGCAGGAAATGTATGTACAGAGTTTTCAAGGGGCTTTTATAGGGATTATGATGGGAAGCCTCATGTTTAAGAAATAGATTCCCCCCCCAGCATAGTTCTTTTAGAGACAATTCAGTGAGTGCTCAATGTTTGCACTGATTATTTGTCCACACTTTGTGCTGTTTACTTCCTTCTCTATCAGAAATCTCCAGTAGCTTCCTGGACCTTGCCCAGTGTCCTTGGAAGGGCATACATATGTATCCCTCCCTTTTCTGATGGAGAAAGCAGAGCCAGTTCTGCACTGCTCTATGAAATAAATCACCACACCATCCACATGAACTGATTCTTTCAGAGCAGTCTTCAAATTATCTGATGGGAGCAGTGCTGGAGAGTTCTCACTCATGGCAGGTCTCCTGAATACTGAGCTTGGACCAATCCATTGTCCAAGAACCTGCCTCTCCCTTCTCACTTGCTAGTTCAAGAGCAGTGGTATAAAATGTTGTTTCTTGACCAGGGAGGGAGAACTGTGAACTCATCCCAAGGTGCTGCTAAGCTCAAAGCAGGGCCACAAGTGTTCACAGTCCAAGCTGTACAAGATGCAGAATGATGAGCTGGTTGCTTTCCTCTATAGAAAGCAATACAGCTGATCAGCAATGTGGGACTTAAAACTGGCACCAGAGGATGAAGGGGACAAAGATGGAACTTAATTCCTCAGCAAGCAGTTTTGTGCTAATAAAGTAGTGGTTTTTCCTTAATGGAATGCTGATTTTAAAACTGGTGCAGAACAAGAGGATCTAAAAACAAAGCTTCCTTTTAGCTTCTCTTTACTTGCCATCAGTATGTGGTGCTTCAGCCAGAACCCTGCTGCATGCATTGGTGTTGAAATACTTCCTTCAGATGCTGGGGTCTGGGTCTGTGTATAATGGGTATTAAATCTTTGCAAAAAAGATTGATGAAAACCCTGGTTTGGGGAAGAAAAATTCCTTCCTCTTCTGTGACATTTGTATTGAGGCATCTTCTGGCCATTTTTTTTTCAGAGCTGCACAATAAGTGCAGCTTAACCCTAAAAAAAACCCAATTTGTTTTATGCTATATTCTTCTAAATGATTTTGCAGTTGTCCTGTTGACCTTGGTGAGATGGAGACAGAATCTGTTGGGAGCAATTCTACTGAATCTCAGACAAGCTGTCAAGATAATGATGTAAGCATATCTCTCATTTGCATAAATATTTGTTGATAATTTGTTCATTGCTTAGAATTATATCCAGAGTAGCCTGAATACCTGACAGATTCCATCACCTGCTTTGTTCAGGGACTGTTTATAAAGCTGAGCAATCCTTAAATTCAGGGATTTTCCAGCTATAGCCATTATCTGGCTGTAGTCTTGTGTTCTCAAATTTAAAAGATGCCATTTTTTCATAGCCTACAAAAGAAAATTCACCTGTTGAAAGCAAATTAGTTATGAACAGTTGAAATACTACTTTAGATTGCAATATCTATGTTAAAATATGGTGGAATTTCCTTGTCACACAGAAGTAGGCTCCTTTTGTATCCAGAAAGCACTTGGTCCAGCTGAGCAGTAAAGGTCTAGGAAAGCTTTTCTTACTGGATTTGTTTTCCTAATACTGAATCTGTATAATGTTTTAACATTTGCACTTATAGGTCCTTAGAACACCTGCAGGGTATCTTCAAATGTGGTTGGATGGGCAGAGTCCTACATCTCTTCAGTCTTAAGACCAGCATTGAGTTTTATTTGGCCTTTAAAGCATTTGTAAGCCTTTGTTACAGGGCACTCTAAATGAATTACAGAAGTTAATTGAATTACCTGTACTAATAATCTCTACCTAACTAGTAATTCTTAATTGCCTTTGCCTTCCAGGATACCTGTTCTGGCACTCCCACCAAAGTTAGACATGTTGACTATCAAGCAGAAGGAGAATTTGACTTGGAAGTGTGTTTGAGTGAGCCACTGAAAGAATTTGACACTGTGAGTTAAATAGTCTTGTGCAAACTGTTTTCTTTTAAATTTGAGAGGTTAGCTTGATCCAGTACCTGTTAATAGTAAGAAAGCTTAAGCAAAGTTGAAGACTGTTCTTGAAGTTGTGATTGGTCTAGGTATTCTCCAGACCAGACTGATGTAAAATTGCAATTAAGTTGTGTGACTTCTTGTTAACTTTTAATTTATGTATATCAGATTTTTTTATAAAACTTTTTAATAGAAAAGCTAGCCAAAGGCAGTGCTATCCTCTAGTAATTACAAATAGTACAGCAAGATCTTACCAATTTCCCCCCACTGTGACTGTGATTTCAGTTGTCCACCTGCAGATCAAGAGCCAAGTAGGGAGATTGGGTTTTTTATGTAACCTCACTTTTACGTCTGGCTCTTCTAAAAGACCTGACCTGAAGTAATGCATGTGGTAGCTGAACCATTTGCAAAAATGTTTCAGAAACGATTGGAAATTAAATACCCTCAAGAAATTGGAGGTCAACATGCTAAAGTCTATGCAATGTTTGTTTTTTAGAAGCAATAGCCTTAATTTGAAATTTGTAAATAGTCATCAGTCCTTTATTAATGCAGTCAAGAAAACAATGTCTAGGGAAAGTGCTTGATTCTTTCAGTTTTCTGGTTTTAAATGTAAAACTATTGTAAATGATAACAACTGTACAGATTTTGTGCTGAAAGCAGTTCATGTTTCTATTGCTTTTGCATGGGATGTTGCTGGAAAATAAACAGAACTGCATTTACTTTTACATCTGACTCTTCATTTCTTGCTAGCAGTGCTCTGTGCACAGTGAAATGCAGGGAAATACTGAAGGCCAAGTGTCTGATATTGGTACTAAGCCAGGATATGTCTGTGTTAGCATCATCCTCTGACTTTGAGGAGACCTTAAAATCTATTTCCTTGGCCACCAAGATAGACAATTTAATTTAGTAGATGTCCATTAGCTGGTTGCCAAGTTCTGCTAGAAGAGCTGGGTGAACACTTCAGTCTTCTTTACTAACAGGACATTTTTTACAGTCACCTCACCTGGTTTTATCTCTTAAAGTGGAATTTCTGGGTGTTGATGTTACACCCCTTAAACCCATCAACTCAAAGGAGTGTCTCAGCTAATAATACTGCTCACAGCTGTCTAATTTGTTAGGCACTCTGGAAATCAGATGGCTTGGTCTGATGGGGAAACTTTCAAGAGGAAGCAGTGGCACTGGGGTAAGGTTGGTGCTAAGCTCTGATGTTAAGGAGACAGCCTTCCTAATGTATTTTTTCCAGAGAAAATAAAATTGCTTTCTACCTGGACTGAGCCCCCTCTGTCCTCTCCAGATTGCTTCCCTCATGTCACATTTTCTGGCCTGCTGTTCCTGGTTGTTCTTAAGTATTTTTGGTGTGTCAGTCTGAGGCTGAGTATCAGAACCGCCAGTAGAACTGTTTTTTTTAAAAGCAGTTTTCCTATCCCAGTGTAGCTACCCAAACAGGTTGGATCAGTGGGATATTCAGGACATTGTTTAGAGGCTTCTGAAGGGTAAGGTTACTTACACCTGGTTTTGAAATAAGGAAGCACATGGGTTGGGACAATCTCTTGAGCACAGATGCAGGCTGGGGATGAACAGATGGAGAGCAGCCTGAGGGAAAGGACTTGGGGGTGTTGGTGGTTGGATGAGAAGCCTGAAGTGACTCAGCCTTTGCACCCACAGCCCAGAAAGCCAACTGTGTCCTGGGCTGCACCAAGAGCAGTGTGGCCACCAGGGCAAGGGAGGGGGCTCTGCCCCTCTGTTCTGCTTTTGTGAGACCCCACCTTGAGTGCTGCATCCAGCTCTGGGGTGGAGTGTGGGGAAAGCATTGTGAAGAACACCAATCCCTGGGCAGTGTTCAGGCAAACAGCTTTTGGGGTGCACCTTAATGCACTTTTATATTGGAGCACACAATAAATCATTTCCTTTGGTGAATATCTTGAGATGCTTTTGAATTTCTGCAGAGTAACTCCTCGGTGGTTAGTCCATAATCTGGAATATAATTTGAGATTAATTCAGCTAACCTGCTACTACTCAGACAAGGTTCTCAGCACAGCCCTTGGGCTGTGACCCTCTTGCATTTCCTGTGCCCTGCCCTCTGAACTGTGCCCTCCTGTACATGACCCTGCCCTGTTGAGATGAGTGTTGCTTCTCACTGTGCTCATTCACTCTGTTCCATCTCTGCTCCATCCTGTCACCTTTCAGTGTGCTCTGTCACTTCTGCTTCAGACTGTAAGGTTCTATGTCATTATTCCTTTTTTTTTTTTTTTTACTGGTTTATCCCTTGTTTTCTTTTCCTGTGGTGTGCTCCAGCTTGTTTGCAGATCTCTTAATTCTCTTGGTCTCATTAAAAGCAATCTGAGGTGCTGTTCAGCTTTCAGTTCTGTGCTGTGCAGCACCCAGGAACCAGGTGGGTGTGATCCAGACTAGAAATGCAGCTGCTCTGTGCTCAGAAGCTGCTTGTGAAACAGGCTCAGATCAGTTTCTTTTTCCTGAAGGAGCTGGCCATCCTCAATACTTCTTCACTACAACGATTCCCCTTTGCCTCGAGTACTTAGAGCACTCAGTTTCTATGGTTGGTGTTGAAACAGAGCACTCAGTCTGGGTGTTTTTCCGGAGGTACTGAACACCGAATTGGAAAACAACTGGGTTTTTGCGATAGAATTGAGCCCTCTAGTGGTTAAATGTGGGCTAACCCCATCCATTTAGGGCAGAATCTGGTCATAGAGGAATCTAATGGAAAAACAATATCCATATGTTCAGTTGTACATAGTTGCATGCAGTGGAGTTTGCCTCAGATGAAGAACAAGCAAGTACTGCTGTCAAATTTTAGCCTTATTAGGTTAAATTCCTCTAAAAATAAAACTGAGCAGGTTGTTCTGTAGGCAGCAGAACCTGTCAACCCTGCTTTTTATAGACCTGTGCCTTCTGGTTTGTGTTTCTCTTACTCCCTTCACACCAAGCCCTGTCCCCTTTCAGCATCCTCATGCCATGCCTGGCTGGCAGCACTGGTGGCTGTGGTTAATTTAAAGCTCCATCTGTTTTGGCTGGGCCATTGGTGTGTGGGTAGGGTGGCAAGAGAACAGTCAAGAGCTGAGCTGTCCCAAGCTTGTCCTTCACTTGGGCATCAGCTGGGTCTTCCTTCATCACTCAGCTGTTGTCACACAAACCTTTAGGGAACCTGTTTACCTCTCTGTTCAGTACCTGGACTGCCAGCTCAAAAATTAGAACGGGGGCAGGACAGAGATTTTGGAAAAGACTTGCCAGTACAACAATTTAATGCTCTAAGGAAGCCAAGCTAAAACCAGCTTTCTTCCATGGATCCATTTTTAAGTCCAGAATAACCATTCAAACGACTTTCTGTTCATGCAAGTAATTACTGAAGTTATTTTCAGGATTATCTGCTCTATTGTGTTCCTAATGTAAATAAGAGCATATAGAGAGTAACTACATATGCCTGAGGATGGATCTGTGTGGAAACCTGGGGGATCAGGCACTTCTTTATCAAAACTGGGCTAGTAAAAGAGCCCTTTAAAAAGAATTTTAACCTTACTAGAAGTTCTTACTCTTCTGTGGTTTTTTATTCTATATAATTTCTCATAATGTGAGAAGATTGGTTGGTAGCTATTGAATACTAAGTTTGAGTACTTCCTGACAACCAGGGATAAATTTGCCAAAATATTATATAAATCCTTAAGAGATTGAAATTACTTTGGGAAGTGTCAAAAATCCATTTTACTTTCAAGGGAAGCATGTAGTTGGAATGTAATATATACATTTTAGTTAGGAGGGAAAGTGGCAGTGCTGAGCAGAGTTCTCTCTACTTGTGAACTGTTCAGTTTTGTGGCATCTGGGTAATACCTAAACACAAAACATGAAAGGGACCAAGATTTAGCATCAGCCACTGCTGGCCCCCACTGTATTTTTGATCACCAGTCCTGGTCACTCTGAGCTTGTCACTTACCTCTTGCATTGTGTTCAAGCACAAGAGAAAATTAATTTATCCAAAAAATGCTGATTCATACACTCAAGAAATAACTTCACTTTGAGTGGAAATTTGGAACTTGTTTTGTGGGTTAAAGTGGGGCCCAGCTGTGTGTGCTGGGCCCTTTCTGTCTGTCCAAGTGTCTATTGAGAAAGTTTCTGGGAGGTACAGGAACGGCTCTAATTATCAGCAAAAACAATGTTCCCTTTTGTGTTTCTTTAGAGCAGAGCTGTTCCATTTCTGCTGAGAAATACTTTGTTTTCAGAAATATGAGTGCCATATAGAGATGAAGATTTGGGCCTGCTCTTTCATTCCACTTTCATGTGCTGGAATCAAAGGTACTTTGGAGCACTGCAGAGGGCAGTAAAAGTGCATGTTTAATTACAGCCACACAAAAGGGAGCTCTGAGTTGCTTTACATTTGTTGTAAATGCCAGGAATCTAATTATACTTACTGATTCTGACCTCAGGAGCAGCCCATAGTCCCAATAAAGCCCCTTCAAGTCTGTCATCTTTCACTGTTCTTTCCATTTCCAGTTTCACTTGATCTTAAGCCCATTATTACAAGGAATGGAAGATAATAGTAACTTAACAGCAGACAGAGGAAAAATGGACTTTAGGGGGGAGAAAAAGTCCTCCTGACAGACAGTACGAGCCTGCTTGCATTTAAAATCCTTAGTGATCTGCAGTGGAACTATCTGAAAATGCTTATTTCGGTTGTTTGAACTCCACTTTTGTCAAGAACAGAAAACTGGTTTTTTGAGATTTCCCAGGGAAAATTAATTTCAGGATTTTATCCACAGCTGACTGGTTTCAGAATATTCCTTGGACATTGAATCCATATTCCTTGACATGTGTTAGAAAGTGTTTGTCTCACACCTACTAAGCCCTCACTGCTCTGAAAGCAGGGCTGAGTTAAAATTACACCTTGTAGCTGGAAAGTTGGATGTGAAATCATAGCAGGGAATTAGCAGCAAGTGAAAGGAGTGTGTTGGTGAGGTGGCCACGTGTGTGCACAGAGGAAAGAAAGAACAGCAGAAAAAGGAACAGAGACTCAGTCCCACCTAGACTCAGCCTGGGCAGCTGAATATTGTATTGCAAGGATATGGCAGAGCTAACATCAATAGGTATATCAGGAATAAAGTGTCATTTTGGTGGGCCCCTGCATGAGAGCACTTCTCTGGAATTTAAAAAGACAAAAAATTAAGCCAGCCAGGCTTATCTGGAAGCAGACTCATGCCTCAATATGCTGCTAGTATTTTTGGAACAATGTACTCCAATGATAAGATCAGTCAGAAATGTGCTGTATTGATTAACAAAGAATGGTCTGGTAGTGGTCAGAAGAATTTGATACTGAGTCTTGTGACCTGTCAATTTACCAAAATAATAAATTATTATTTTTCTGACATTTGAGAATAAAACTCCTTCCTCTCATTCTTACTGGAGAAACTAAACTGGCAGCAATCATCTTGATGCTAGACCATGTGTAAGGCACAGAGGTGAGCCCTTTACCTGATCCTTAATCTGTTTTTAATGGAATTCTGACCATTCTTTAGAATACTTGTAAAGAAACATTCTGACTTGGTCATGTTCTCCTCCCAATAGTAAATATAGATACATCAATTATTGGAATGAAAACAGTTTTTATAAATATGTAATATTTTAAAAATCTTCTGAATTGTTGACAGAAGTGCTTCCAGTGTGAGTGGATCCCACTACTTCTCTGAATTATAACAATGCCATAGACCAAGTGAGACCTAGTGCAGTTTTACTGTTGGGAACTACAGGGCTGGATGGATGGAATTGCAGGTTTTGCAAATCCTAATCCAGTCTGGTTGGAGTAGCTGTGTTCAAGCAGATGGTGAGCTCCTCAGAAAGTGTCTACAGCTGGGCAGGGACAAACTTCTCAAGGTGTAAAAAATACCTACAGACCAAACTTTTGTTTTTATAAAGAAAGCCAAACTGTCACTCTGGGGAAGTTGGATTCAGATCCTTGATATGTCTGGTGTGGGAGGGCACCTAAACCAGGGACTCACTTCCCTGCAGGCTCTTACCAGTTCTTAGCTGGGGACCAGGGTCTCCTCATGGTCAGAAAATATTCCCAAAGAACCTGCTGTAAAAACATCACAAAGTCTATGTTTTTACATCAGTAAATTGATTATTTCTGCTAAGATATTCCCTCAAAAAAACTCCACAGCAAAGCTGAGATGGATTTTCAAGCTCTAATTTGAAGAGGTGAAGTAGCATTGGAAAAGGATACACTTTGTCTGCCAGCACAAATCTGTTTCACTGGATCCACAGGTAAAATTTAGGCCATTTGCTGGAATTCAGCATAAAGTTGTTTGTTTGTTTTTATATTAATGCAGTATTTTAAAAAGTTATGAAAACTCATGTCTCTAAGAAGACCAAGACCTGAAGATGTGACTTCTTTGATTGAAGAATGTGGTTTCTCTTGCTTCCATTGCCTCTCT
Organism: Notiomystis cincta; assembly: GCA_013398075.1. NCBI lineage: Eukaryota > Metazoa > Chordata > Aves > Passeriformes > Notiomystidae > Notiomystis > Notiomystis cincta. The sequence continues at coordinate 39,983 of VZRX01003757.1, forward strand.
TGGTTTGGCTGTGATGCATTCAGAAGGGAACAAAGCAACTGTGGAAAAATGTGTTTTACAAATTAAAATGGCTATTGATGAGGGGAAATTGATTGCAGGCCAAATAAGTATGTCTGACTATTAACAACAAAGTAGAGCCCCTGCATGAACTTTGTTGTAAATCAACTAATAACATATAAAAGCTGAGAACAGTATTTTGCTTTCAGATTCTTGCTGCTGTGAGCTCTACTTTTCATGAGGATGCAGATGAAAAAGGGATGATCCCTTTAAGAGCTTGATAGGTTAAGTCACAAAATTCATATCTCACACACCAGGCAAAAAAATATGCCAGCAACTGCTGGGAAAATGACAACTGCAGTGTCTGATCGCTTGTCAAATCAATGAGGCTTTTCTCTCCTTTTGGTGAGAATTTATTTGCAGGGGTTGGTGAGCTGAGAAAATAAGATTCCTGACCTAATGGTCACCCCCATTGGTATCTCATTGTGGAAAATACTCTCTGCTGCAGTCCATTCAAGTGATTGGCAATGACAGCTTGGATGGATATTGTCAGTTGACAGGGCTTTGCACTCTCTCTGTTTTAAAAATGATGCGAAAGATCCCTTCCCCGGCGTGCCGTGCCACAAGTTGGGTTTATGAATGAATGGATGAATGCATGCTTCTCTCCTGTCATCTGCAACAACAAAAAAAAAATTCCAATCCCATCCCTGAAATGATATGCTAAGTAAATTCACACACATGCATTTAACAGGCAAATGGTGCCCGAAGGCAAGCTGAGCAAGCCCTTCCAAACACTGGGGCTGTATTTTTTTTGGTAGTCATTAGGAATTTCATGGAAAATGTGAAACTGCCCATTTGATATGGAAAATCTCCATGAAAAATGTGAAATTCCAGTGTTTCCAGCAAGGTTTTGCTGACAGCTCATGCATGGAGAATAGCCTGAAAGACATGCATGCAATTAAGGGATCCATATAGGCGAGCTGGGGAGAACAACACAGGCAGTGGGGGATGTGGCCTTTGCTAGGGCCAGCTGGTGTCTGCTCCTGGACTCTCCGAGGGCACCAGACCATTGAGAGAAGTGGGGCGAGAGGGGAAAAAAGAAAACACAGAAGCTTCAGAGAAAATGAACCAAGTCTCTGGGAGAAAATCCGGGAGCTCCTAGGTAACACTGTCCCTCCCCGCGCCGCCGCCGCTCCGGGATGCTCCGAGACACGGCCCCGAGTGTGACACACGGTTCTTCTTTCCACAGACGTGAGAGTGACCATGAAAATGACAGAGGTGGTGGGGAGCTCAGCCAGGGAGCCAGGTGCTGGGCTGGGAAGATGAGGATGAATGGTTTGGGAGGGAGGGCGTCCAGCGTGTGCTCTGCAATCATGTCAGGCCTGTCAGGCCGCTGCTGGTCTGCAGTGCAGGAGATGCTTCTGCGTCCTCTCCTTTCTCTGCTCCTTCTGAATGGTTTAGCCCTTCCAGGAAAGGCTCAACTGTGCTATTTATTCTGGAAGAGGGATTGAAAAAGATTGAACATGGAGAGTAAAACAGAATTCCAACCCTCCCCTGCCCCCCCTCCTCCTGCTGCTGCAATAAAAGCACCGAACGCTGCAGGTGCTGACTCCTTGCCTTGCCTGTGGTCATTTCTCTGCTGTGCAGTGGCACCAGCCCGGTGCTGCAGCACTGTGTCACCCCAGCTCCTGATTTAACCGAGGTTAGAGGGAAAAGGCTGCGTGGTTTGCCCGCTGGGGGCTGCAGGCTCACGAAGGCACGGCTGGAGCGCAGCAACTGCCTCGCGGTGTGTTCTGTTCTGAAAACATCCCCTGCAAAGTCACTCGGTGCCACTGCTCCTGCCTGGCAGGGCAGCGTTGGACAGAGCAGGTGGGGAGGTCCCTGCCCCATCCAAACCTGGGGCAGGGGTGCTGAAGTCCTCGGGGATCTGTGCCCCTGGAGGAGCTGCCTGGACCGCCCTGAGCTGGGTCTGCTCCCTGCTCCTGGGCCCTGACACCAGGACCCACGGCACCATGCAGAGGAGAGAACAAGCACACAGAGGAATTGGGAATGAACCAGGAAGCCACTTGCCTTGCAAGGGATTCCAGTGCCCCAGTCACCGTTCTCATGTGTTCTGCAGCCAAGCAAATGGGGTTCATTTGCACTGTTCTGTTTGCACTGGTTAGGAAATGTTTCTTGTATGCCATGTTTGGGAGAGCAGGGGGCAAAATGAAGCATCAGTGGTTGTTTGGGAATTTAGAACCGAGGTCTGCTCTGCAGGCAGGAGAGATTGACTTGAGAAGAGCCTGGCCATGGAAACATGATTTCTTTTTAATAAAGGACAGGAAGACTATTCAGCTTCTGAAATACAGCAAAATCATCTCAGTTGCCCTCTCACAGCTGCACCATCAAAGGAATTACTTTTATATGTTTTGTTTGGACTCTTCCCCCTTTCCCCCTCCCTTCCCAAATCCCTGAGCACTCACTCCCACGCACACAGAATATATAAACCATGCAGCCAGGGGTATGAGGGTCCTGGTGCATGAGCTTTGCAATTGCAGAGAGGAAGGTAAGAAGCTTTTGCTGTACTCCAGGTCACTGTTGTTGTAACTGGAACAAACTGTTAACACATTGGCTTAACCAACTTTTTCCAGAGAAACTTGGGCATCCTGTGCAGCAACAGTGCTTTGTTTGTAGAGGTCTGTTTGCTTTACCAGCAGCCTGCAGTCCAGGGGAAATGGAAGCAGAGGGGAATTCCATATTAGACCCCCCTTGGCTGAGGCTGCAGCACAATTAGAGCCTTGCTCTGGTTTTTGGGGAGTCATCTGCTTCCACCTCTTCTGGTTTTTAGCTCTGTGTTCTTTTAAAGAGGGTGTCTTGTGTGGCCTGAGGACAGTGATGTGAGAGGGGAGAGCAACATGAGGACAGGAATCACAAGAGCTACCAGGTGTTTCCAGTAAAAGAGAATTATGTGCAATGGAGAAGATGCTGGCTGCTGGAGAGGTCCTGGGGGAAGAAAGTAAATCCAGACATCCCCTGCTCCTTCTCCCAGCAGTATCCCAGTTAGCACACTTGCCCTGTGAGGCTGCCAGTTTGCAAGTGATATAATGTGGCACGTCTGGCCAGCTCCCACATTGCCTGGCAGGGAGCAGCACGCCTTTATTAATGTCAGGTTCCTCACATTTTGGAAGGTGAGCATTTTTTTGATCACCACAGATATGCAGGGCTGTGGTTAACGGTGGAATTGGCTCAAATTGTAGGTATTGTCAGCATTTGACATATAAAAGCTGTGGAGTGAGGTGGTGGCTTAAACAGGAGTCAGCTGGGCCTTTATCAGGGTTTGGCTGTGGATTAGTGCATCTCATCAGCTGAGTGTTTCATGCTGATAAACAACTCAGTGCTATTTTGTACTTTTTTGTCATTTTGCTTGCAGAAGACAAACTATCTTCAAAAGGCAAAAAACCCAGCTCCATAGTTCTGTAATATTAATATACTTAAATACCTGATTTCTCCTCTTCTGTGGGGAAGAAGCAGAACTGTACCAAGCAGGGCCAAACAATGAAAAGAAGTGTATTTCCCTTCATCACTTACATGTGATGTGCACGACTGGAATAGCCCCACACAACACCAGTCTGGTGTAAAGGTTCTTTCACTCTGTAGATAAAAATAATTGTTCACAGAATAAGTCATTTATGTTCTGTGACAGAGCCTAGATTCTTCTTTAAAAAAGGCATTTTTGCTCTTGCTGCAATAGCAACAGCCACAAATAGATCTATCCAGAACCAGTTGCACCAGCCAAGCCTCTTCCCCTTGATTAGTGGGCAGAATGTGGGTGAAATGATAAGGAGTGCATGGCAAATTGAAATAAAAATGTTGCATTGTTCTGTATTTCTGAGGCTTTGCTTTCTGCATTTGTGCCCTTCGTGCCATCATCTTTTCAGGGGAAAAATATTCTCATTCCCTCAAAATGCTGCTGGTCACTCAACCATGGTGAATGTACTTGAATCTTAAGATTTATGATCACAGTCCTGTTATCTGCAGTGTCAGGATGATTATCCCAGCAGTCCTGCAGGATCAACCTAAAAATTGTTGGACAAGAAAATTATTTGTCAGAAATTACACCAAGAAGATGATTTGTTCTGAATTCGAAACAGACATAGTTATTTGCAGCTGCCCTGGCTGCCCCCCTCTCATCTTTCCCCTGCTGTCCAAACGAGACCAGATACAGGTTCTTGTTTTGTCAGCACATGACTGGAAGAAACTTTTCATATTCTCACTCATTTTCTTTATTTTACACTGTGAGTATGCAATACCTGGGTTGTATCTTAAATACAAATGAAATATATTTTCTTCTGTGTCCAAGGATTTAATCTCTTGTCTTGGGGTGGGCATATTTAATGGAGCAGACATGAAATAACAGAGGGGTCTCCTGTGGCTAGAAATCTGAAATGTCTCTTTGCCATTCATAGTTTACCACTGCCTGAGTTCTGATCTTGAACCAAACAAAAGACAAGGCCAGTGACAACTACACCTGTTCCAGTGTAATTTCTTAAGTTTCTGTTGACTTTCTACAGTACTTTCTCAGAAAATAAAAACTGTCTTCAGACCAGTGGAGTACAAAAATCTATTATTTTCCTGGCAATAGGAGGAACACTTTCATACTTTTAAAACTAATTTTATCAAGATTCCTTCTCTAAGCACCCTCTCCCCTCAACTATGCCTGGACATCATATTAGAAATCAGCATCTGCACAAATTTGACCAAGGCAGTAATTCCATAGAATAGATTCTATAGATCTCAAGAACTGAAAGATACATTCCAATGCTTTATAGATAACTGGTCTGATGTGAGATCTGCAGTAAATGGAAACCTCTCTCTGATTTCAGATGGCTCCCAGACTAGGCTTGGGAAGGTCACAAACACCACCTGTGACAGAGAAGTAATTCAGGTTGTGCTGTAGTAGTACCAGGCTTTCTGCCTCTGATTTCTCTTTCTGGGCTGTAGCACTGTGTTAACTGTGCTGAGCTGCTTTTCTGAGTGACTTATTGAACATGGTTTCTGAACACAGGGCTTCACCAGGCACCCACCTGGCCCATCCAGGGGCTGAAATTTGAATTCTTGCATCTACAGTTGTGGTTGGATTGACTTAAGCATCTCCCATGAACATTCAGGGGCAAGGTGGGGATGGCTGTGATGCACCTCAGCAAGTGTCAGCAGACTTGTGGGAAGCTCTGTGACATCTCTGGGCACTTGCTCCTTCACCCTCCACAGTTACCTTGGGTTGCCAGAGCAGTGCAGCAGAGCAGAGCAGGCTCCTCCTGTGTCCATGGTGCACAGACACTCTGGACTGTGCTGTGCTGAGGGCCAGAGCCACTTGGAAACTTTGCATAAGTCACAACCCAACAGAATTTACAACCTGTTAGTTGCTCTTATGGTCTTCACTGATCCTTCTAATCTGGCTATAACTTACAGCCACATCTGTTTGGGGGAGTGGGGTGGAAGAAGTGAGTCAAACTCAACAGCTGCAACAAGGTCTAAGTAATGCCCAACATCACTTAAGGCTGGAGGAGACCTCAAGACAACCTCATGGGCCTGCTACTTTTGTACCATCACTTGTAGTTGTCAGACCCCTTTTTAAGCCAAATAAATGGTGCATCAGCCAGTTGATTCAGCTCAGTGAAGGTAACAAAAATCCAGAGCCTGTGCAAAAACGGGGGGGCAAGAGGCTGAGAGTGCCCTGGAGAAGTACCAGAGATGTTCAGGAGCAGTGGAGCTGTGCCCAGAGGCAGAGGCTGTGCTGTGGGGAGGGAAAATCTCTCCCTTCTGGTGCCTGTTTCCAGCTGTGCTCTGCCTTGCTCTGCCGGGGCCAGCTCTGGCACAGCCTGAACCACCTGGCTGAGCTGGCAGAAGGGCACACGGGACAAAAGGGAGGCGGGAGGGAGGGGTGGGACGAGGCGGAGCCGGCCCCTCGGTCTGTGCGAGGGACGGGTCCTGCAGCTTGGACAAAGCCCAGGAGGCAGCTCCTGGGGAGAGCAGGTGGCTGAAACCACGGGAGCACCCATCACTTTGAGCAGAGATGTGGGGATCAGGCTAAGGACTTGAGGACAGTGCCCTGCTTGTGCTGGGTGCTGGAACAGAAGGACAGCAGTGCATGCTGAGATTTCTCTGGCACACTGTCCCAGTTTCCAGCTATCCAGGGTGGAAAGGCTCCCTGAGTTAGACATCAGCTTTTGTGTTTCATGGCCCTTGGCATGACTTCCTCCTGGAAATTTATTTTTCATGTCTTTCAACCCATGAAAGCTTCGGCATGATAATTGATAAAAGATCCTTGGATGAAAAGAACCATAGTGATATAAAAGCAGATCTTGCAGGATTTCTCCAGTATGATGAAAAATTCATGTAAACAACACAAATTATTTTCCTACAATATGTATGTAATATAGAAATCAAAACAAATCCAAAAATATTCAAGTATTGGTAAAATCTATGTACTTTTCCCAAAATCATTCTTCTGTTTTTCTCTTCACTGAAACAATGAGGATCTCGTTATATTTATGCTGCCCCTACATGGCCTAAGGAGTTCTGCCCATATTAAGAGTGACTCTGTCTCTGTTCCTGCCTGGAGCACTTGCAGTGCTGGAAACTCAGGAGCTGTGGCTGCTGCTGGAGGAGTACATGTGTGCTGCAGCACCATGGTGTGGTGCTACAGGTGCAGCTTTGAAATGCCAGAACCAGCCAGCAGCCACCCACACCCCGACTCCCAGTGCTTTCCAACACAGGGGAAAGCCAAATTGATATTACCACCTCCAGCAAAGCTCCCAGTAACTTCCCCAGCCCAGAGGTGTCTCTGGAGCCAAGATGTCTCTGTGTGACCCACTCAGCAGTGAGGTGGATGCTGTGAAGCTTTCTGTAGGCTTCCAGTTGCCCTTTCCTGATGGAAAATCTTCTGTGTTGCCCCATGGAATTGTACTGCACCATTCTGCAGACACACAGGTCTTTCAATATTTTCCTTTTGCCTTCTCTCTTCAGGAAGGGTGAACAACTGGGTAATGGCCAGGTGAATTTTCCAGCTGTGTGACTTTGGAACATCAGGGAAGCTGACTTCAGAAAGGAAAGTTCTGCTGTATTTTACTTGAATAAAACAGAATAAATTGATAGGGACTTAAAGCCACCAGATCAAACCTCCACTCTACTCAGAAGATAGGTAACTTCAACATTAAATCAGGTTGCTCAGTGTCTTGTATGGTTTAGTTTTGATTATCTCCATGGATGGAGATACCACTATCTCTCTGGCCTCCTGCTTAACTGCTCTCATCATTAAGTAACTTCTTAATATTGATTGGAATTTCACTGATGCAGCTTGGATCTGTTGCCTCTCATCCTCCCCCTAGGCACATGTGAGAGGAGTCTGGCTTCATGTTCTTTGTAGTCCTCATTCAATACTGACAACAGGTGATTTAATCCTTTGCACTCACTGAAAAAAGGGCAGAACTGTGAAGCAAAAATGTTCCAGTCCCATCTCTCCCCTCTTTCCGGGCTTGTTTTCATTGAATAGTGATTTTCTGTGTGACTTTGGGGTGGTGTTCCTTGTGATTCTTTCATTTTTTTTGCTCCCACAATTGCAGTTTTTTCAGGTGACCTACACTTTACCTGGCTTCTTACATAGCCCCTGTTAACCATGGTATGAAAACAGTAGAATGGCTTTATTACCACCTGCAGGACAGTGGCCACAAAGTGCAGACCTGCAACAGAGCCCCTGGGTTGGGTGAGAGCTGTGACACTCCCCACAGGGCCCAGCCCAAGGCTCATGGCCCTGGGTGTGTTGAAGGCTCATGACGGGGTTTTTTTGTTTCTGGTTCCAATCTCTGCTGAATGTCTGAGCTTGTCCCTGCAGGGAGTGAGCAGCAGAGCTCTGCCAGTGAGAACTGCCTGGCATGATTTGCATTGCTCTGTTCCATGTGTTCTGTAAAACCAGAGCAAACCTGTCCGTGGGCGCTCCTTGCTTGGGTTTAGTTTCTCACCAGATTAAAGCGAGCCGATAGGAGCTCGGGTCTAACAGGGAGCATCCCTCCCTCTGCTTGCTCCGGGCTTAGGTTTAGTTTAATGAATTGGTTTAAATTAACATCTACTTGAATGGGTGCAACTCTTTCATGTAGATGAGTCCTGAGGCTACGAGATAAACAAGAGATGAGGTGAGAAGACCTTTGCATTATTCACAGCCCAGCAGAAACCCGTATGAATGGATTGAGAGCTATTTTTGTCATTATTCTCCTGCCTTTTAGAAGATACCATAAAATGGCTGGAACAACTCTTAGCAGAAAGCCAGGGCCAGGGAGTGGGTGGAGAAGAATGCCAGAAGGTTATGGGTGCAACTTTTGGAGCTTGTACCTGTGAGTGCCTCATCCCAACACCAGAGGAGCTGCCAGAGAGACGTGCAGCACATGAATGGGTAAAAAGAGGAAACGCAGGGAAAGGCTGCAGGGCTAAACCCCAATCCCATTAAGAGTCAGTGGCACTAGGGCTGGCCCTCAGCCCTGATTTCATTTGTTCTGAGGGCTTGCTTGTGCAATTGTTAATCTGTGCTGATGAGCAGTAATTGCTACAGGAAGGGAAAAGTGAAGAGGAGGCAGCACAAAAGCCTGGAATCCGTCCTGCCCCTGCCTGGACTCGGCGTTCACTGCACGGTTTCACTGTGTGCATCGCTGGAGGGGAGCACCCTCCCTGTGCCAATGCCACATCAAAGTGCAGTGTGGGGTGCAGGATTTCAGCATCCCGGGGTAGCAGACAGTAACAGCCTGAGCTGCCTGTGAAATGAGCTGGGATATGGGACTGCAGCCGGACAAAGGCCCACGCTCCTTCTGGAGATGTCTGGGGACAGTAAAATCTAATCAGTCATACAGGGGGCTCAGGAAACTCTTGCTGTAGTGCACGTGACAGTGTGACAGTCACATGTGGGTTTTACTTACCAGTGCTTCCCTGGGAAGGTGGAGAAGCATCATCCCAGTGGTGTAAGGGGAGCCCAGCTGACACTGTCAGGGCTCAGGCACACTCTGGTGGGCAGGGGTGATTCTCCTGGAAGAGGCTGTCCTCTGTCAGCTCTAACTCCACTGTCTAGCTGGGCTTCTGCACTGAGGGCTTTCCTCCATCTCTGGCTGTGCTGGGCCACTGGCACAAATTCCATGGCCTGGGAGGCAGCACAGGACAACAGCAGCTGTTTTTCACTTTCAAATCTCCATCCCATATATGGAGGAGCTGGCAAACTCCCATCTTTATGAATGCCTGAGACTGCATAACTTCCAATCTTGGATATCTGGTGCATTTTCTTCTCCATATCTTCCCTTCCTTCAGCCAGCCAGCCTTAACATCTGGAGCTGAGTTGGGAAGATTATCAGCGTGCAAAGGCTTGGACTGCTCTAAAGCAGACGAGTGAGCAGGCTGGCCTGGACTGGTGCTTCCTCTTTTCTCAGAAAAATGTCCCATCCAGTGTTTGCTGCAAACAGTAGGTAGCTAGTTTTGGTCCCTAATGAGGCTCCTCATCCAGCCTTTGTTTTCAAACTGGAATGAAAATATCAGTATTGCTTTAATTTGCATTAATAACCTTAGCAGCTGAAATATTGGGCAGAACTTCTGCAAATGTTACTTCAAAGTGTATTTTTAGACTTTTGGTTCTTCAGATAAACACCCAAACCAAGTTTTTCTCATGTTCTCTCTCACTTGTATTTAAAGCATTGAAAAAGTAATAAATATATAACAAATGAGATAGAAAATACAATTAAAAACTGACTCTTTATTAAACCTACAACCTTCTGATCTACTCACAAGAGATCTGCCAACTAAAGCAAATTTATCTTTGCACTTTATATCACATAGTTTAACATTTAATGCTAAACAGCTGTACAGAAGTGTGCCAGAGTTAAAAAAAAATTTTTACACAGGAATTACTTAAAATCTTTACAGTCTGGTATTTATTTTCTTTGTTTCTGTGGGGTAACTCTCCTATAATACTTCAGACTCCCAGGCCTGGTCTTTCAAAGCTTCTGACAGAGAGGATGCTGCACTTGGTTTATTTGGTTTACTTGGCAGTATTGAGGATGTAGAGCAGTGGAGAAAAGACCTGTTGATATTTCTGGGCAAATGAGAGGGCAGGGCAGAAGGGACATTTGAGAGGGTAGAAAAATGGGACAGAATGGGCTTCCAACAGCCATGGAGGGCAGAGCAAGGAGGAAGATGACAGTGATTTGGAAAACTGCAAGCTGGAGGAACAGTGAGGTGCTGGATGCAGCTCCTGGGCATCCTTGCAGAAGCTGACAGATTTCTAAAAAATGGGAAATATGCTTTCCTCATCGACTGTTTTTCACTTCCACCTCCTCCTGCTCTTGTGCAATAGGAATTGTTTTTCACTGAATGCACTGACCAAAAGTAAGCACTTTTCCTAGATGCACTGTTTTAAATCTTGTGATTTGGGCCCTCCTTACTCTTCTTACTCTTCAGATATATAACCTAATAAGATTGACCCACTCAGTTAGTGAAATTGTCCTTTTATTATATACAACAGAGCATTTTCAGAGCAATTTCAATGATTCCTAGTTATAAGAAAAACTCCTAGAGCTGAGTTTGCCAAGGTGTGCTTAGCTTCCATTTGTTCTCCAATGTGTTGTTTCCTTCTCTGTGCACCTCTTTCAAACCTGAGCTAATCCATCAAAGGCTCATCTGTGCAGTCAAACATTCCAGTGGACAGTGTTGCCTTCAGTCAGATGAGATCTCATTTTCCTCTGCAGTAGTTGAAAAATGCAAATCAAAATGGGAGGACCTAGAGCTCCTGTGGTCTCTTGCTTTGATTGAAGTCTGAGTGTTTTTGCAGGTTTTATTCCTTTGCACACTTTATTTTTCCTTGCTAGTTACAGCTGAGGGGCAAAGGCAATGCTGTGTGCAAAGGAGCTGGTGTGAGAGAGAGAAAGGTAACAATCCACCTCTGGATGGATGAGGAACCTCCCTCACACAGCAATCACACAAGGCATCAGAATGCTAACAGCTCTCTGTCATTTAGTAGCAGCATTATAAAATACTTTTTCTTACTTCTCCATTCATCCAAGACTACTTTTGTTCCATCAGCCATTCCTATCCATCTTTTAACCTCCTTGTTCTCTCTGCCTCAACAAACAGAAGAGAACAACTGTGTTTTTTAGTGTTTCAGATTGAGAGTTAAACTCTTAACAGAGTTTATAGTTTAAGGCTTTGCCCCCTGGTAAGTCCTAGGAGGTGAAAATGTTCCTTCCTGTGGTGACAGCTATGCTGCTAAATACAACAGAGCAGATGTTGTTTTCACCCCAAAGAAAAGTGGCACAGCCAGCTCTGTACAGAAGGTCTATGGTGCTGTGGTTTCCTCTGGGCCTAAGACACAAAGTGTCCAAAAATCACTGCTGTATCCCATCCAGGTGGCTTTTCACAGTCTGAAACTGCAGCTGTGAATGTTTGGTGAGCCCTGGTGTGCAGCAGAGGAGGGCCAGACATCCCTGAGGATGCAAACCCTGCCCAGGCAGTGTGGAGGAGCATGGAGAGAGCCAGAGCTGGCTCTGTACTACCCACGTTGCCTTTTAGGAATGCCTGCTATTCCCCAGGCCATGCCTGGCATTCTCTGGGAAGGTACTGATGGCCACAGCTTTATGATGAAAGGCACTGCCACTTTGGCAGGGAGCACAGTGAATAGTCCAGAGCTTAAGTTTGATTTGGTTCTGGAATTAAACACACCTGATCTATCTTCAGTAGAGAAGATAGCTATTTTCTGTGATTTGGGGTTGCTTTCATCACATGCAGTGTTTTGTTAGTGGCACAAACTGACCAGAGCACAGTGAAACTGCTCCTCACAGGTATTGTGACATTTCTGTGGTCAGCTTGTGATGAAAGAGAGGTTTGATGGAGGGATTTTTTCAGGCTTGCTAAACACCTCCAGCTGCTCAAAAAACCTGCTCAAGTTGTAGGGAATGGCAGTTCTGAGGACTGGGCCTAAAGAAATTATTGTTAAGCATTTTGCTGTGCAAGGGAAGAAAAAGGGAGGGTATGGGAAAAGCGAGATAAGGTTTGTCATTCAGACAAAACACAGAATAGCCTCACCTTAAATCTTTAAATCTGCATCAATTATAATGCCTTGTTCACTTGCAAATTTCACTTTAAGATAAAGAATCATGGCTGGTTTGTTTGCCATTCCTATAGCCAAAGACAAGCTTCACTTACTCCCCTTTTATTTTCAATGACTAAGACTGAAAGAGCTAAATTACATTTCCTCCCCCCTATGGAAACCTGATGAACCAGTGTGAACCTGCACCTGAGAAGCCCCGGGAAGGCTGAGGATTTGGCCACACAGATTGGACAGTTGGATGCTTAATTGCGTTCCGGGCACAAAGCCTGCCTGAATGTGCGTCTTTTATGAAGTGTGTGGGAGGCCAGCACGAAAAATTAGACCCCATAAAGGTGCCAGAAGGAGGAGAGCAGTGCAAAGCAGTTGCAGTGCCTGTCTCTGCTGTGCTGGAGAGCACCAAGCTGCCCGTGGCAGAAGCCCTCTGAAAATTGTACCCTGAGCATCAGCCAGGGGCTCATAAGGAAAGCACAAAGATTTGCTGGTAGAGATATGGATGAACAGTTATTTATGGAGCTGATAAATAAGGCTGGTGCCAGGAGCAAAAGCAGAGCCAGACCTTAGGGAAAGAGAACCTGAATGGATGTGAGGGGACAAGCATAGCACAGGCAGTGTGCTGGGAGCACATAGACCCTGCAATGGAGATGGATCCTTCAGTAAAAGGGTTCAGTCAGAGATTGAGGTGAAAACTGAATTTTGGTTAAGACAGGGAAGTGATGAAGAACAAGGACTCACTGGCATAACTGGATGAGTTCAGGAAGTGCAAATTTTCTTAGATAAAAGGGCCACAGTTTTTCAGCTTGCTAAAAGATTAAATTAGCAGTGTATCATTCACTCCAGCTCTGTGTTTGCACTTTCCCAGGCTTTGCAAAGTAGAGGGTACGGAGCCTTTTTCTGGATGGGAGCCTCCTCACTACTCTGTGTCTGTATCCTTGCAGGAATTGCTGTGGATGCTTGTAGCTGGAGCAAGACCTGTGCCTCCCACACAAAGTAGCCCCTCGTGTCTGCCCCCTCCTACCACCTTGGCCACTGGGTGAAGACACTTTATAGTGCTGGCACACAGCTTGTGCTGCTTCAGTCACGAACAAGCAGAGTGTGGTATAAACAGACATGTTAATATTTTGAGTTCCAGGACCTTTTCAATCACCTCCTCATTATATTTTGTAGTCTCAACCCAGCTGAAGCACAAAAAACCCGTATAGTTAGTGTCCAATGTATCCTACGGTGCTCACTCAGGATTTGTAACTCGGGGCTGTCCTTGGACTCTAAATCAGGACATGAGTGAAGTGCATTGAATGATCCCATTAATATAAATAGCACTAAAGTTAAAAGCAGGGCTCCGTGAAAGGACTTTTGATACACTGGCTGCCGTCGCCCTCGAGTCAGCAGGTGGCATTATAGAACAATCAGGAATGCCCAAACCTCGGCCGCTTCCCGCCCGCAGCCCCAGACCTGCGCCCACGGGGGAATGAGCATGAAACCCGCCTGTTCAGCACAGCTGAAGCCGCACAATGAGAACTTGCCAATTAGGGCCGGGGCTATTGTCTGCGAAAGGTCAAGTGCTGGCCTTGCTGAAATCTTTCAACACCCGCTCCAGCGCGATTGGGACTTAATATATTTTATACAGCTGAAAACTTGCTCGGCCCTAGGCAGGGCAGAGCCAGCCTTTCCTCTGCCCTTCCCCCGTATTCCCCAGGCCGGCAATACGTGCTGGGAAACCTCAGCGAGGGAGGAACCTGGCTTTTTAATCTGCTACCACCTCCCTCCCTGTAGGTATTGTGGAAGAATTGAGTTGTTGGCAGGGCGGTAGAAAAGGAGGTGGTTTGGAAACGTGGGCCAGGGGAGGGTGTTTGGGACTGGGTTTGTTTTACCATCTCCCAAGAGATTTTCTTTATAGCTCTGGTGGTACATGTTTTTACAGCTTACTACTTTTAGTATCTGTCACTTGAAAAGAATAGATGGTCTAGATACATGGGGGAAAAAAAACATGTGCAAGCAGCAACACGTAACCAACAAAAAGAAAACTTTCCCATGAAATACCCAAGTGATACAGATGTTGCAGGGTGCTTAAGGAACCGCAGGTTAGGGAAAGACTCGGCGCTTCTGGCTAGCTTTTGGATCCAGAGGCTGCAGATGAGAGCCTTCAAGCTCCCTCGGGTCTGATGCCAGATGATCCATCAGCCCAATGGCCATGCCAAGACTTGGTACCTTCCAGCAGCCGTGGCTGGCAAGGATCTCTTCCCAGACTCCAGAAACTAGAGGCCCACGTGTGCCTATAGCCCCAGTGCTGTAATTAACTGCTGCATGGACAAATACTGCCTGGGGGGGTTCCTGCTGACACAGGGGCTTCAGTGTGCACAGAGGCAGAGGTGAATCCCCTCCCTCAATTCCCAGATGAACTCCTGGTGTTACTCCTTTGGCCTCTCCAATTGGGACAGCCCTTATTAAAGCAGATGGTGCCTTTGATTCCCATCCCAGGCCACAGTGATGAGTGACTGTGGTGTCCCTGCGGGCTCTGGGCTACAATGTCCCCTTGGGGCTGCAAGCTCGACTTTTAAACCCCTGCACAGGAGCTGACCTTTGTTTCCACCAGTGGCACAATTAGGATGGGCTCAGGGTGGTCCTGGTCCTGCACCTCAACCTCCCTGTAATTGCTGGTGACAACAACCACAGGCTGGACGTGGCCACATTCTTGTGCTGTCACCACCGTGCTGTGTGACTTTGTGAGGACATTTTCCAGTGGGCACTGGCCTGGAGCCAGGCCACAGCCCAAGTTACTGCTTAAACCCATGGTTTTAATGCGCTAATCCCCGAGTTTGAACTACATGTGCTGTTTGTCTGTGTGTGTGTGTGGTCTTGAAAACTCACCAGTCTACTTGCAAATTAAAAAAAAACCGAAAACACTATAATATTTGCCCATTTGTTGCCATGGTGATGAAGGAGTGTGGGACAAAAGAAAGATATTCCGGTTGCCCCCGGGCCTGTGAACAAGCAAAATCAGAGAGAGTGGGTGAGAATGTGCTGTTAATTGTAACCAGAAATTCAGTAGGTCAGCCACCATCACTGCAAAGTGTTCTTCAAACCTCCTTTCATGTCCCAAAATGACATCCTGTAAAAGCTGGTGAAAGCCCTGACAGCGGGACTTCCATTGTACCAGTCGAGACTTGGCCCATAAATTAAGCAAACTGAAAATCTAGCCTTGCTCCCTCCAGGTATTCGTTTTCCCCGCTCTATCGATAACCTGGCAGGAGCAGATCCCGGACCAAATGTTATCTCGGCGCTGCCAGGACTTGCCGGCAGCTGGAGGGGGCAGGCAGCGCTGCTGACTCCGGAGATAACAGGTGGAATGCAACAGGCGCTGCTTTTGTCTGCCGTAACTTGCACTTCACAACCTCCGATGCTGCCCGGCCCTTTGCTGTCCCAGCCTGCAGACCTTGCCAGACTGAGCACCTTCCTGCCAGCCTGGACAAATGCAAAAGAGATCCGAGGCATTTCACAACTTCCACGTTCTGACAGCATTGAGAAAAATGCTTAAAACCCCTCTAAAACCCCTTCCCCCATGCATTTGTTGTGCTAAGGAGGCACACTGTTGCTTCTTGTGTACAGAACATGGGCTCAGAAATTAACTGTAATGGTTGCTTCTCATTCTCTATGTGCACAACATTTGGCATGAAAAGTGTCTGCATCTTCTGTAAATCCCTCTTCAATTGTGTGCAAGTGTTTGGTTTAATTTAAACCATGGCTGCTCCCACCCAGCTTAAAAATAAAATAACATAAAACCAGAACCACCCAAATCAGTCATAGTATCTTGGTCATGTTTATGTTATATATATATATATATATATATATTGTTAAATTGGTCCTATGTAGATGGAAACCTGGAGCTCACTCTCAGAGCTACCTAGTTCGTAAAGTTTCAAGAGGCTGTTGGATCCATGTGTAGCTGGTTCCTCTGAGAAATTGTTTTCCTGTCTCAGCCTACATGCCTCTGTTTGCAAGAACCCAGAAGGTGATGCAACCTTCAGACAATTCCACAACCATGGAAAAACCAGTACCCTTCGTTCATGGCTGTAAGGATGCCCAGGCTCAGTATTTTTAGAGGCAGTATTACATAGCTCTTAATAGGTAAAATGGATTTTTCAAGAAGTAGAAGAGCAGTGTGTTAAAAATGCCCAAATTAAATGTGGTCTTATTGATGTAGTTTTAAATATGAAGCTGGTCAATATAAAGGTCACAGGATCTGGCTTACAGTCATCAGAGATGGAAAAATACCTATCAGACAAAGCTCTACAAGGACAGAATCTGGTCCCTCCTACAAGAGAACTGGCTCTCATCTTCATTGTTCTTTCTTCCATTAACTTGATCTTTGATCTCAGTTCCTGTTAGAAATATTTGTAAACAGTGATGAAGTCTTAGGCCATTAACCAGATGTTTAACATCGTGAGAAGATCCCTGCCACTAGCAGGCCATCTGATAAAGAAGACAAATACAAGAGCAATTACTATTATTATTATTATTATTAATAACAATAATATTCTCCTTCAGGAAAGAAGACACAGTGTTTTCATTTCCTGAAGTACCTGTCTGTCACCTTGGAAGCAAATCAGGCTGCTGTGGTTCACATTTCAGAATCATCCCTCTCAGAATCATGGGGCTCAAGCATCCAAAGCCAAGCTAACATTTTAGTTTAAGAAATATGAGAGTTCAACTATATTAATTTGGTACTCAATCCACCACCAAGTTCGTGACAGAAAAGACACTTGAAGATAAGATATTACAGAAACTGACCTTGTAAAAGGGTATTGCAATGATTTTAGTTTAGCCTCGGTCTGTACAGAGTTCAAATCCCTGAAGCTTCCAGCCTCATACAGGTGACATGCTGGGAGCTCCTGGAGCACAGCTAGGGCTGTGGAAAGACTGTTCTCAGGGACAGCTGCCTGGAAAGCCTTCCCAGAAAAGATCCAGCTTAGCCCAGGCTGATGGTGTTCAGGGGAAGCTGCAAAGTGCATCTTTAAATTCATAAAGTCTTCCCTTGATCTAACTGATACATAAACCCACACTGAGGAAGGAAGCAAGGAAAAAAGCCAACAGTTTTAAGTTTTTTATAGCCCAGTAATTTTGTACAGCATGGTGGACAATAGATAAAGGAAAGGTGTGTGGAACCACCAGGTCAGAAAATTAAATTCTATGTATTATACAGCCATGATTTATAAGCTATGGCTAAGGCATTATTTAGTCCCATTCACAGTCCTGAGCATTTAAAAGTTAAAGCCTATCACTGCAAAAATGAGGCAGAGAAGGAGATTTGCTTTACATGTACTCCTAATTACTGCTAGAGAGCTTTTATGAGTAACAGACCACAGCACTTCCTATTGTTTTACATTTTGTCCTGTTTTAGAGCCTCGAGAGTGATGTCATAACAGGGGGAAACTTGTCATGGACACACATTAAACCCTGGACACAAGGAGAAGACCTTTGATAACAGATATTCAGATACAGAGATGGGTAATTCAATAGGGGAGAAAATGCTGAATAAAAGACATTTTTAGAGTTACTTATATGCATGTCCCAGAAATTCTACCTCTGTTCAGAGAGGCACATGCTGAACTGCAATCAAATTACTATGTCCAGCTCTGCAATTTCAATCATTTATCCCATTTATAGGGGTCTTTTTGTCTTGAATTAGGCAAAATGTGAGCCCAACAGGAAATTAAGCAACTAAGCAAAATCAGGAAATTCACTCAAGTGGCTTAGTCACTGGAATGCCACTGCTATCTTCAAACTAAAACTCCAAAGAGGTTGAACTGCAGTTGGATTTATTTTCAAAGTGGCTAATGTGCTTTTAATTTGTACAAGGTTGGTAACCAGGAAAAAAATACATTGCTCTCATGGAGCTTGCCTTTAATTTTTTTCACAGAAGGTCTCAGCATACATAGTGAGTTTAAAAATGTAAAAAAATCAGAGCAGCTATTTTAATGACAAGGTTTGAGATGCTTGTTTTAAGTAAGTACCCACTGTCTTCAGAACATTGAAAAAGAACTGAAACAGAAAAAATACATTCAAAGATTGCACTTCTTCCTCAAAACACATATTTGGTGATAGCTCTTGGGGTGGGGAGAGAGGAATTCTTTCAGCTGTTTACAGTTGCCTCCCTGCATTTGGGATCTTCAGATCTGTATGCAGAGTATTTCAAGTGATTTTTCTGGGAGGGCGAGCTACATTTTTTGTTTCACAGAAAACACTCCACTGCCCTGAACCCTCAAAGCAATTTCTTGCTTGCAGGTTACCATTATTATTTATCTCCCTAAAGTACCTAGGAACTCCTGTGATGGCCCAGGTCCCTGTTGTGCTGGGCAGTGCACCAACACAGAGTAAGTGTATAATCCTGGCCAAGAGGCACACAGAAGCTAAGAGGTGTCTTTTTGTTGCTTAGAAAGAAGACAGAGGTATCATGGCTGGTCTTTATTATAATTCTGGTGGTCCCCATTGTGTTTGAATCTATTGCAGTTTGAAATCAGACATTTTCTTGTGATTTTAAATATGTATTGCTGCATACACAGCAATGCACTGCACTTGCCTTTGATTTAAACAAAGCCATGAGATGCTTCATTAGCTTCAAGAGGAAACCATGGAGCCTCTGACAGGTTTGGAGCTGAAGGGTTTCGCTGCTGCTTTCTGAGCCCAGTACCTGTGTCACACTCTTCCTGCTCAGCTCCTTCTTGCTGGGAGTAAGGTTTTGTGGGCAACCTTTGCTGGACTTGTAACAACCCCTGTTTGGTATTCAAAGAACAGCTATAATTAAATCTTCTGCCTTTAACCAGCAGTTTCAGAGATGAGGGAGGGAAAAGCAGGAATTTAGACTAGACATAAGAAAGAAATTTTTTATGATGAGGCTGCTGAAGCACTGGCACAGGTTACCCAGAGGTGGATGCCCCATCCCTGGACACATTCAAGGCCACGTGGGCTGGGGCTCTGAGCAACTTGATCAAGTTGAAGATGTCCCAGACAATTGTTGGCATTTAGAGGTCCCTTCCAACCCAAGCCATTCTGTGCTTCTGTGATAGCACAGCCACTGCTGCGTGTCATCTGTGCCTGCCTGTGCATATCTGTACATGATGTAACAGATTTTAAACCAGTTGGGCAACTTCAACTGAATTTGGTAGAGGTTTAGAGACCTTTTGGAGATTGCACAAAATTCATGGAAGTACCCAACTGTATAGAAAACACCCTACAAGTATTTCTGCTGAAGACAAGGCCTCTTAATCAGCTCCAACAGAGAACAGAGAAAAAAAAAAATTGTGAAGCTTTCTCCTACCCTAAGTAGAGAAAAAATTTCAGCCAGGACTTGCATCTTAGTCAGTCAGCCTTGAAACACATTCAAAAGACACCAAGTTTCATTAAAACATATTTTTAAATTTTACTAGCTCCAGTATTATCTCCTCCTTTCTTCAGAGACATCCTGGATGTCTCATA
Organism: Notiomystis cincta; assembly: GCA_013398075.1. Lineage (NCBI taxonomy): Eukaryota > Metazoa > Chordata > Aves > Passeriformes > Notiomystidae > Notiomystis > Notiomystis cincta. The sequence continues at coordinate 59,565 of VZRX01003757.1, forward strand.
GTTCAAAAAGCAGAACTGTTTATGTGGGTGCTTGGAAGTGATGAGGAAACCCCTCTTTCTACAGGACTGATGGATGTCTCTTGCTCTCTTGCACAGGGTTGATTGGGGGTCAGGAAGACATTTCCCTCCCAGTCAGGGAAGCAGGGACATGAAGATTCATTTGTCTTTTCTTTATCCCTTTCCTCTACAGCCAGTGGCCCAGCTGACCTCCTGAATCATTCAGGTCATCATAAAAAAGCCTCAGGCCATGGTGATCACTCTTGTTTTCTGCTTGTGAAACACAGGTTACTCTCCTGAGAATGAAAATGCTTTAGTTTAATTGAAACCTTTGGGCTTAATATATGAGTACCTTTGTTAAATGTAAAGGCGTGAGGAAAGCAGAGGTCACACTGGTGCAGTTCAGAGTGTCTGGGGGCTCAGGAGGCAGAACAGCCTTGGCTTTACTGAAAGGCAGACAGAGGCAGAACAGGCTCTGAAGGGCTTTGAATGAAAAGATGGGGAGTTTGTGGTTAATAAAACAAAAATAGAGCACAAAAATAGAGGCACCAGAGTTAGGAGGAGGAGGCTGGTGTGGCTAAAGGACGTGGCAAGACAGCCACTGCAGCAGCAGTGAGTGGGTCTGGATGGGATGGGATTGGGTTAATTGAGGGGAGAACTGAGAGAAAATGAAAAGTTCTGTTTGAGTCACAATGGGCTCGAGCTGTCACTTATGTGTCTGGGACAGGATTTCTGACAGGCTGAGATTTCAGCTGGAGCAGAGCAGGCAGGGCTGGGACCCTGAGTAGGAATTTGAACCGCTTTCGGCAGGGGAAATTATCCAGGAATATAAAATGTAAGAGAAAACCCTTCAATACTTGAATATCCCCCATGATTAGTATGCACAAATCTATGTGAAGGAGAAAAATTCATGGTTAAAATCTTGGGTATATATCACTCTGCTTGGCTGAAACACAAGGAAAATTCATCCCTAAATTCCTGTTTTGATTTGAGGATTAAAATAGTTTCTGCTTTATCTAACCACAGTCAATTTAGGAATGAGATGAAGTGACATACAGATATTATTGGCTTGCAATCATTTTGTTTTCCAGTGAAGCTTCATGTTTGAAAGATCTTTGTTTCCTGAGAGAAGGTAAAAGAAATTAAGGCCTGACACTGTGACACTGCCCACTGCACATCTTCCATCACTTCACAGCCCAGTCTGAGACAGAATAAAAAATAATATCTATGCAGGTATAAACAATTCTAACAATAACAAAGTATTTGTCCAGTGTGTTTCCACAGGAAAATTAATTTGCTTATTGCCTTCTCAGATTTCTGGGTAAGTAAAAGCAGAAAAGTTCCAGAAGAGTGCTAACTACCTCCAAACAAAAACCAGACCAAACCAAAACAAACAACAACAAAAAAAACCCAAGTGAAGAAAAACCAACCCAAACCAAACAAAAAAAACCCCCAACCTCAACTCATAAAAAATGAGAAGCAGATGAAATGGCTCATACAGATATTCCATATTAAGGATGGTGAACCATAACAAGTGTGGTATGTTGTGCAGAGTAGGCTTTAAGTAACAGGGATTATTAATTCTTTTTATTTGTTAATGATTTGCCTTCTCTATGCCTTGTATTGGAAATCACTTGAAGAGTTTGCAGGAGCTCTGCAAGCCCAGTCCTGGCAGAAAAACTGCAAACCTGAGGACCTCAGCAGCGGGATGCACATACTTGATGCACCTGTGCTGGCCCTGGCTTTTTCAGGGAGACACAAACCTGGGAAAAGTCCTGGGCTGAGAAAAAGCTCAGCCAGGAGATGAACAAGCCATTTGGAAAAGCAGACAAATGTTGGAAAGGGCTGGGAAGGAAGTGCTGTATACTGCAAAAAGAACGAGGCACTTGGAAACGTATGTAGGAAGGACTAGAAACTTGAGTAGGCAGAAGATGCTCTGGCTGAACTCTTCGTGGTTTAGAGTTCTCAGGAGTGGGGCTGTTCCTCAGGGACTGCAGTGAAAAGCTGAACAATGCTGTACTGGCTCAGCACATGGAGCTTGAGTGGCCCTTTTTGAGATTCGGTGGCTAATTCCTACCCTGGAAAAGGAAATATATCCTGGCCAGTTGGCTCAGTTTAAGGAGAAACAGGCAACTGTGTGCTGGAATAACAGGTAATGGAGGTGAAAGGCTGGGTGTAGGAAAAGTCAGCTGTGTGCAGGGGGCACGGGATGGAGTCACCCTTCCATGAAATCTAATAAAAACTGATCTGGTCATGATTAACTCAACATTTTCAAAATCCTTTTAAGAGTTCACAAGGAACATAATATCTAGCCAGCTCGTAGTGGGATGTGAGAGACCCCTGACTCTAATATCCCTGGATGTCAGCCCTCTACTTGTTTCAGATTTTGATGCTGAACACTGCTCTGCTTCTCAGCTCCAGCTTATTTATTTAGCATTCTTATTGCTTTATCTCATTTATAGCAAGCTTGAGAGTGTAAGTAAGGAAAAGTACATTATACAATAACTTCATCTATTTGAGCAGTCTGAGCAAGTCTACATTAAACCCACCAACTGATACATATAATTAGTGGCAGAACTTCCTCTTGTGCCCAGAACCTGTGAAACTGCTCAAGAGAGAATGGAGAAGTGTGAAAATCAGCTTTGATGGGGCTCAGCCATGCTCAAACCTCCCCTCAAAACAGGAAGAACATCACAGTGAACTCAATCCCCAAGCAGTGTCTCCTGTACCTGCCCTATGTCAGGCTCCAGAGTCAGTCCAGTGTCTTTCTTCACCCCTTGTGTGGGGACTCCCTGGGCTGGGGGATGCAATCCACATTGCCCCCTTGCTCCTCAGGGGGAGTGCAGAGTGACTGGATCTGGACTCCTTCTGACAGGCCTTCATAAATTCATCTTTTAAAACAGAGGCCCCTTTGCCACTATATATATTTTGTGGGAAAGCAGATGAATGGCCAGCAGTGATTGCCACAAGAAGAGAAATACCATAATTTGGGGTAAACTACCTGAGACTTGCTGTCCCAACTGAGACCTGCTGTCCCAACTGCTTGTCTTGCTTCTGTAATTCACTGTTAGAAGAACACTGTATGCAGTAAATACACTAAGTTTTGGCTTACTAATGTTGACCTAATCAGCGTCCACAGCAAAACACTTTGCAATCAGTTAGAAATAGTGTTGGAAATGCTCATCTGACCCTTACGAGCAGTTGTGCACGTTACAGAGTGTCTGAACTATTTTTGCACTTCATGACCTTTCATCAAATGGCTGCTGGGCTCCTTATCTACAAACAATATGAAAATAATAGCAAAAAAAGAACTGAGTTGCAGTCTCCCCTGCTTCCCTTCCTGATCTTAGGTGGTAATTTGCCTAGATAGGCAGCAGTGTAGCTGTAACACACACCCAGAGCATTCAGCTCTGCTTGTTTTTGCCTGAGAGGCAATGCCAGAGTGTCACTCATGTTCTAAGGAGGGGAAAACACTCCCTTTCTTGAATACTTGGATCCATGAGCTGGATGTGGAGACAGGAGGTTAGAGGAGCTGCTATTTCTTTATGGAACATAGGGGTCAAGGTGCACCGAACTCACCCTGTAGTGAAGACTTCCATATTCTCAATGAAGCAGTTTAGGTGGATAAATAATGCTCAGAAGGACCTCTTGGAGAAGCCATACCATCCTCTGGCTCCCTAGGTGAAAACTGTCTCCTGAGGTTCATTCTGATTGCACCTACTTCAGCTTGTTCTTTATTGTAAAGACAGCTTTGTGTCTCTCTTCAGTTTGTTTCCTTTTCCCTCTCTGTTTTTTTTTTTTTTCTTTTTAATTTAGAAACCTGCCCACATTCGTGTCTCACTGTTTTGTTGGAAACAGATGGCCCTTCCTGAAGACACACAGTTGAGTGAACAGACACGGGCCACTCTACCATGTGGTAGCATGTTTGTAATTAGATATTTAAAGTGCTAGACAATTACTATCGAACCTTGTCATGAGGGAAATTTAGGTCTGTGTTTACCAAGATCTGAATTATAAACTGGATCCCTGCCAGGGCTGTACTCTTGGGTATAAAATGAAAGGAGGCTCTGGTTGAATACCGAGTGACATTGATTAGAGCTGCCACCTGCCCTGTCTCAGACAAGATCACTCCCTCCTGTCTCCCACCCCATCCTGTAGTTTCTGTTCACCCTCATATGTGGTTTGCCCATCCACTAAATTTTGGGATCATAGGAGGTACCACCTTTGTAACATCTCTAGTTAAAGTCTCATCTTCCCACCTGATTTTGGACTACAGAGAGGTAAAAGCAGTTCCACCCCAAAAGAAGCCAATATAGAGCCACTGTCACATTGGGAAAAAAGTGGATAAAACTGGAGAGGAGAATGGAAAGTGATAAATCAGGGGAGCATTACAGAAGATGAGGAAGAAGTTCAGAGAGTTATCTAATGCAGAAGAGAGTTTAATTCCTGCAAAGTTTGCCCTAGATGGAAATCCCCAGGCTGTGGAAGCTGAGAGCAGCAGCACTGGCTGCTGGGGAAGTGCAGCTGTGCCCCTTTCACGTGTCTCCCCCAGCGCTGCAGCCACGGCTGTGGCTGAACAGTTGCAACCAAGAAACTTCAATTTCAGATACACAAAGTTCCCTCTGGTTTTACCCTGCTTGAAACAGAAATAGTATAGGAGCCTGGAGGAAAGTGTCATGGAAACACAAATGTTTGAAAACTATGGAAATGGTTGAAGTCATAGGTAAAGGAAAACCAGTTTCACGTCAAAATCTCACACCTGAGCTGCTCTGCTCCAGTGGAATACTTGTAATAGTTGTGAAAGACAAATTATACCATGACTTCATTTAAAAAAAATAAATAGTTAATTCTAAATTTGGATAAGGATTTAGCAACAAAATGCTTCAGGGATAACTTGTTTTCAATGGGGAATTCTGCGAACGAAAACTGATTACAGGATGGAGCCAAATCCCTGCCAAGGGTATGGACAGGATCATGGAAGCAGATGAACTACAATTTCCCATGCACCAGAATCCACAATAAGGCCAGGAGCAAAATGAGAACAATCACAAAACATTTCAAGAGCCAGGACTGAGCGATGGGAGAAAGCTGTGTACTTTCTTCTGTGTACCTGTAATCACTTGCAAGATCTTTCTGAAGAAAGGTATGTGTTGATCTTACAGAGAACTAGAACACTGATTTAAATATTCATTGTATAATCAGGGGAAGGAATCTTGGAAAACCATGTGAAAAAAGTACTGTGGGGTTGTACAGAGTGCAAAAGATGGGAGGACAGTGATGAAGACCAGCAGCAAAACCTGGTAATGTTGTTTAAAATACAATTGGGTTTAATTTATTGGTCTCTTAAGGTTAAAATTTTAAAGTAAGCTAGCCAAAGCAAGCATTTCCCAGGAACACGATTTTGATTTGGACTCTGCATTGCAACGTTAACTTGGGTATTTATTGCAGTTTTCCTGTAATTCAGCAAAATCTCACAGGGCAGTAAGGTGAATTCAGCTGAAACGCTCGTGGGCCGAAGGAAAGGTGAGTGGAGCAGAGCTCCATGTGCAGACACAGAAGAACAGGTTGCAGAGGGCTGAAACAACAGATGGCTGTCACAGGGACAAGGAGGGCTTGCTAACAGTTACCATGAATAAGAAATACCTGCACCGCAGTAATGTTAGGCCTGTGGGCAGCAGTAAATCAGGCTTTGGTTTCTCATGACGTTAAGGATTATGCACCCACATAAAGCAGCCTCTGCCCTGACAAGCGCACGGTGTAATTGTTGTCCAAACACATCCCACTTCCTCGCTCCGGCTGACTCACGGCCGCCTCTGAGAAAATCCCACAGGAACGTTTCTTGTGCAGCGAGAGGCAGGTGTTGGGTGCCTTCCTGCGCCGCCCTCCTGCGGGCGCTGAGGCGCTCCCGGCGGGCCCGGCTGGGAGCGGGGAGCGGGCAAGCAGAGGGCAGTGTGAGCACACGGACACAGCAAGCGCCGGGCCCGGGACCGAACGGGAGCGGCGGCGGCGCCTCAGGCGGGAGCGGCGGCAGCGCCTCAGGAGCGGCGGCGGCGCCT
>VZRX01003757.1:66630-95426 GCA_013398075.1 Notiomystis cincta
GGGGGCCGGGCCTGGCCCGGCCGTGCGGGGAAGCGAAGGTGCCCGGCCGCGGCGGGGCTCGGACATTCCTTTGTGCCGCATGTCTGCAGGCACGTACCCCGGCAATTTGGAGGCGATTTCCCCCTGTGTGGCTCAAGGATAGAGTTACCTCTGAGAAGGTGCATATTTTTCCACAGTAGCTGCCTTCCATAGTGATTCCTGGGTGGAAACGGTGGTTATTTTCTTCCTTCCCCTCCCCTCAGCAGTAGGAAAGTTGATTTCTAGTTTATGGCCCCGAAGTGTAAGGACCAGTTGGGCTCAGTGGGCGAGTGAATGGGCTCTTTGTGTTGTCCCAGCTTTTCTGAGGGCAGTAACATGGCTTTGTTCTGGTTATTTGGCTTAATAAATGTCTTCTGGCCTGCTGGAAGGCTGGATAGAAATGTGTGCTTGAAATTCTGGGTGCTATTTCAGGAGGTCGCTTTAGGTCCTGTGAGACAGAGCAGCCACCCGCTGTGGAGGCTTCTCAGGATTGGTGTTCAGGGATCTGAACTCCTGGGGCTGGGATGGAAAAGTTAAGGCGTTTTCCCCTTTAGGGAATGACATCCACAGCGCAGCATTTGGAGCAGCACCTCAGCTTTGGGGTTGCAGGGTTGAGAGGGGCCGGGTGATTCCATCCCTGGCTTTCACCATGGGTGCCAAGTCCTAGGCCTGGGGATGAGTTGAGCCAGCTGGTCAAATCCATTTTCTGGTTCACTGTGCCTACATTAAAATTAGCTCCTGAGAACAGTTATTAGAGCCTTTACTGTTGCATTGTCTCCCGTTCATTTGCCTGACTGATAGCAGATATTTTTGTCAGAAAAATTTGCCATTTTTGGCAAGAACCAGTAAGTTTGTATCTCTTGTGGCAAGCTGAAATGTTTCTGGGTGTGTTTTAATTGTAAATGGTCTGCTTGCTTCTAGTCGGGCTTATGAAACGTAGAGCACAAGGTTTGCTGAATAGCAGAAACTTTCCTGATGAAGCATGTTACTTGATCTGGTTTTATTGGAGGTGCAGTGAACTTGCTCAAGCCCAAGGAGCTTGTATCCTTACAATTACTGAGCTTCCAAAAATGCCTGGAAGAACTGCACTCAGAGGCAGGAGACTAAAACATACATTTTGAGTAGCTCTATCTAAGCTGGTAGAACTCTGAACTAGAAATGGGTTCACTACTCACTCATTTTGAATTTCTGTGAGTACTGTTCATATTAACATGTCTGCTCTTTTTAATGAGCCCTATTTTTTTGCATCAGTAGCAAGGTGCTGCTCTTCATCATATGGAAGTAAATGCTGCCTGTTAGACACAAACTCAGAATACTGATCTGCAGGATCTGCAGCCCCCCAGTGATATGATCGCTTTTTGGGATATTCCTGTGGTAACCTGGCAGTCCTCTAGCGGCCTTTACCTGCCAGTGCGTAACCCGTAGTTATTGTCTCTAACTGGGGAATTAAAGTCGGTTAAGTAACTGTAAAGGGATATTTTAAATTCAGGATGGTTAGGCTTCCCTGCTTCCTTTCTAAAAGCTGTTTTTCTGCAGGGTACTCTGATTCAGAAGAATGAGGAGGCTGAAAGAAGAAATATTTATGTTTGCAACCATTGTGTAAAGCTTTGGAAGTTTAGTAGAGGTGTAAAACTATATTTATGAAAATATGGTGGGCAGATAAACTGAAAGCCTGACTGTACTGAGAAGACTGCAATTTATTGCATGGATTGCTTTATTTAAAACAAAACCTTGAAGGATTTATTCTTTCCTTTAGGAATTCCTTGAGAGTCTGGTAGCCATTACTGTGGCTCCCTTTTTTAGTTCCTTCTTTTCCCTTCTCTGTGCTTTCTCCCCCTTCCTCTGTTGCCTCCCCCCAATCTACATTCCTTTGTGTTAGCAGTGATGATGGCAGTTCTAGTCACCTCCTGTGGTTTGATAGATTATTCCCTTTAGAATCATGGTGTACTTAAAACTTTCCAAACACAATTCTTTCCTTGCTCCTCCGCTTTTTTGATGCTGGCTTTGAATTTTGTTCTTAGAATTTGTCCTCTCTGTTTCTGCTTTGAGTTGTCTTAAATACTAGTAACAAGTCTCCTTAAGCCTTTAGTGGAAAATATTACTATTTATGTTATGATTTACATTTCTTTTTGTGTGTGTCGATGGTCATAATATAAACAGAAATTTTCTATTTTGGCAACAGTGGGTTTCTCTCTCCCCTGCAAGCTCACAAGTTTTGTGCTTTCTTTTTAGACAAAACTTTGCTTGCTTTAAACTGTAATTTTTATATTTATGAAATGAACTTCTTGGACTGTTTTTAGAGTACTGCTTTCTTGAGACCTGATAGTCATGTAAGAATGATCTTGCAGGTACTGTTTCTAAATGCAGGAGATTCCTGTCCATTGTGGAATTATCTGCAGCTTTTACTTTAGGTACTGTAAGTAACATAATCTTATTGGGGGATGAAACTACTCACAAGAATGTGTGGAGGGCTTTATGAGCACTCCTGAAGGAAGGGTCAGTCAGCAGAAAGAAGCCCTGTTCAATTTTAGGGAAGAAATTCATGGCTGGAAATACAGGCATTTGAAGTCAGTGCAGTGTCTGATGCTTTTTTGGTAGGTGAATTTTAATCTCTTGCCTCTGTACACCTGGGAGGGAGCCATTGACATGGACAATGGGATTTTTGGTTATCATGAAGTTTGTGTCTTTAAGGAGATCTTAGCACTGAAGTACTGCAATCCAGTGATGAATCTGCTTTAAAAAAAACACATTCACTTTTTGGTTTCTCTCAACTGTGTAAACATGCTGTTAGAGGGATGGAGAAAACCAGGTTTTGAGAATGATTTTCTCCTCACTCAAGAGGAGGTCTGATTAAAAAAAAAAGGGGGAGGAGTGGCATATTTTTAACTCCTTTATAGGCTGCTGTACAATTTTTATTATTTTTTTTATGATCCAGTAGGATATTTTGGTACTGCTGAGCATAGAGAAACCTGAAGTCAAGGTAACATGTCAGCTCTTTACATAGCTTGTTCTACATTTGGTGCTGTTTTGGCTTTTTTGGTTGTTTGGGGGAATAATATCATTAGCAAGCTGGCAAGAAGCTGCTCAGCTAACTGCTAATGCTTTGCAGTGGGCGTAAATAACTTCTGAAGGCCATGTTTCTGCTAATTTTTAGGTTGAGGGGAGGAAGTAGGCAGGGTTGTTACTAAATACATTATCTGGGTTATGGCTCTCAGTTTACTGACAGCACTGTTTTTTTAAGCAAGCAGTTGAATATTTTGCTTTAAGGTAATATGAAGTGTTTCAATTAGGATATTTGCTGAGTTAAAAAACAAAACCAATATAATTGGCTTTCTTCTGTTTGAGTTTATTTTGGTGAAATGCAGCTGCCACGTTTTGCATGCTGGGTGTTAACAGTAAGATCAAGGGTTCTGATCACCTGATGTTCACATCATTGCTCTGAACCTGATGTAACAACATTGCTTTGAGTTCCTGTGAGAATTAAACTGCAGGAGAGCACCGAGGAGAATTGTCAGTGATGTATCAGGCCCAGAGCTTGGGACATCCAGTGCTGGTGATGGCAGCTGCTCTTCAGTGTGGGTCTGTCTGTGTAGATAGAGCCAAGGGTGTGAAATCAAACAGTGTTTTGCCTGGAGCTGTCATTAGAAGTGTCATTTGCAAAACTGACTCTGTGTACCAAGACCTGCACATCGTTGTGGGGAGGGCATCTGAGCTGGAAGAAAAGAAGCTGTTTCTGCATTTGCTGAGCTTCAAAATTGGAACCCAGCTGGCACAGGAAATAGTTGAAGAAATAACTGCTGCACCACTGTCTATACCTTTACTTTTGTGCTTTAGCCTGAGATCTGTGATGCTGGAAGACAGGATCTGAATTGCATTTTTTTAAAGGAATGCCTGTTTCTCCTTCAGACTCCTCTCATCATCCAGCCTTGACAACCAGCTTGCTGTTTATTTGTTAATTCAGTCTGGTTTTCTTGGGTTATGAAAGATCACATTTTTAACTTGCCCAGTTCTACATTAAAGTGAAGTTATTAAAAATGAAGGAAAACCTATACTGTCCTAATAAGACCTCATATACCAGGGCTGTGGCTTTTCTTCTACTGTCACCTCCCCTTGAGCCATGAATGGGAATAATAGAAACTTCTGTTGGTGTTATATTAACTTTAGGTCCCTAATTTGCATCTCAAATAACATTGTGAACAGCATTAATGCCTTCGAGGGGTTTGGGAGGTTTTTTAATTTGTAGGGTAAATGTATTTTTTAACCTAATTGGGCAGTTCAGATTATTATTCCAGCATGTTTAATTTTTGCTCTGCACAGCTTGTGTTGATGTCAGTGGCTCTAAATCATTCCTTCAGTGCTGTGCACATGTGTTATGTTTCACCTTCTTAATTGTGGCTTTAGATTTTGTCTTGGTAAAGTATTCATCCATCTCATACAGTTACTACTGGATACCATAGGATATTTTTGTTCTTTATTCTACCCTCAAAAGTTTGTTCAGAATGAAAATTCTTGTTTTAAGGGTTCTTTTTCCTTTAACTCCCCCTGCTTTCCCCATGAAAAATGTGCTTTTCTGTCTTCCTACAAGGTTTCTGTTGATCTGACCTCCTTTGGTTTTGGAGGGATGAAAGTTTATTGTGTTTAAGGAAGGGTGCAAGTGACAAAAGCTGTGTGTCATTTGGATCTGTCAAACCCTGTGGCCTTATCAGCTTCCACTGTACAAAAGCAGTATGCAGAATGTGGAAGAGGTTAAAGTTTGGAGCCTCAGGTGTGATGTAGGTTATGAAACAGAATTGTGGGAACATTGTTGAGGCAGGATGGGTCTGGATCTGGGGTTCTGCCTCCTGCAGCTCAGCATTTTAATATGTAAATGGCCATTGAGGTTGCAGGTGGTTTTGTATCATGTTATGTTTCATAACGTAGGAGACTTCTGATCTATGGACTGTTGGAGGGTGTGATTTATTGATGTTTTAAGTGCTGGTCTCCATTTAGCTACCTGAGACCTATTTGTATATTTGTATAGTGTTTTTCTTGAACTGACAGTTAAAATTACAACCTTAGTTAAAAAAAAACCAAACAAATCTCTTTGCCCAGTTATCCCAGTGTGATAGTAGTGGCAAATAATTAATTCACTGCTCTCTGTTGGGATGGAGGGTGGTGGTGTATGAGCAGGCCTCAGGACTGCTGCTCTGCTTCAGAGTGTAATTTGATGCAGTATTTAGTAAATGAGGGGAGAGAGGGGTAATGAAAACAGCATTCAAGAACTACTTACATGAATTGACTAAAGTACAGCATGTATTTCTTGTAGTGGGAAGGGGGAAAGGAACAAGTACCCAGCACTTCATCTTTTCATTTCTTAAAAGCAATGAAATGAAACAACAAAGTTGAACCTTGGTGAATTTGAGAAGTGTGAGTAACTTGGAGGCTACACTGAAGTGCTGCTGCCTGTTGTAAGAGGCTACCAAAGGTTAAGGGGCAACAAGGGTGCTGGTTTGGAGCTCCTGCTGGCACTGGAACATGAGCCAGCACAGCATTATGGTACTTGGCCTGTTCCCTTCTCAGGATGTGCAGTAGTCCCCTTGAGCTTGGCTGCATATGTGCCTGCTGACTTCATCCTTTTCTTCCATTAGCACCCCATCCTGACCAGACCTTTGTGGTTCAATATTTGGATAAGAAATTGCTGAACTGCAGGAGGGTAAGGTGAACTGCTGCTGCTCATCGGTTTTCATGCTTCACAAATCAGAAGAATGTCAGTTAATAAAGCAGGGAAGTACCTGGATAAATACTTGTAGTACCAAACTATAACAGAGGATGAAAAAGGATAGTACATTTTTCTTATAGTCTTGTTTTATGCTTTTTTAGGTGATGTATTACGAGCTTGAGCTCATAAGAGTTAATTCTTCTGTGCTTTAGTGACTTTGGATTTTGCAGTTTAAATGTGAACTCTCACTGGCTGTAACTAATGCTCTTTGCTTGGACTCCCAATCAGTAAAATGCTGCACATCTTAGTTTATATTCTGGACTATTTGGCTGCAGTGTGCAGCATTTTCCATCCTCAGGAAGTTCTAACCCAGCCTGAGGCAGTGGGTGTAAAAGGTGCACGCACATGTTTGTGTGACAGTGCCTTGACACCACATCAGTGAAAGCCATTACATCACCCTGCTGGGTTGTTAGAAGGCAAAGCACGCCTGCCTTTCTGAAGGAACAGGCTTCTGGCTTCTCCTGGTCAGAGGAAAGGTGCAGCAGGATACTGCAATATTGCTGAAACTTGCATGCTGCCACGGGAGGGGATCCAAGGGGATTTATTTCTGCCTGAAGAAAGTATGGGGCAGGTGTGACCTTTTTATTTTTGGTAATAATAAAATAACCTTGTTATGCAAAACCTGAAGTTTTAATTTGAAAATCAGAAAAGTAACTTCTAGTTCATTGAAACTCAAAAAATGTCGTTGGAGGATAAGCAAAAATGTTACATGGGCCTGAAACTGAGTTTGTCATTTAAAAAAAAAGTAAGGCTGTGAAAGGTGTAGGCTGATTATGAATCTCCTGCCCCACACTGATACTGCACATCTAATGTGATTCATAACAGAAGCCTGAGCAGCTCCTCTTTCTACTTAGTCCAGTGCTTTGCTATCCTCAGCATTAGAACTTGTTCTGAGTGTGAAACCAGACATCTTCCTTACTGCAGGTCAAGCTTACTGCCTAATTCCCTGGACATGAGGGACAGCTTCCCCTGTAGTAAGCAATCTTTTAAAAATATTTGAACTGTTCTTTGCAGTGTTCCTGTTTCCCTGTGTCTTGCCCTCTACCCTTGTGATACTTTTGTCCTAAATAAAACTAGTTCATTCAGATCTTCCTGAGCGGTCATGTTTTTTTCAGCTCTAATCATTCTTCTTCTCTCAAGTTCAATTCACATTGGACTGCAAATGTGGTGCTCAAAGCCCAAGTCTGTACTGCAGCTGAGACTTTGTGCTTCATGTGCCCTGGAGCTGGTATTCCTGTTTATGCATCCCCATACATTTGACTTTTTTACACCAGCTTAACACTCATTTCAGGGTCAGCCTGTTGATCCCACCTAGCTCACAGCTTTCTTCTGAAGAACTTGCCTTCCTGTTTGTTCATTTAATCCTGCCTGAGCGTGCCTTTCAGAACTCACTTGTATCCTATTACTTGCAGAGCAGTTCTCAAAGTTATGCAGGGTTTTAAGGCTGTCTTGCAGTCCTTCCTGCTGTTCTCCTACATTTAACAAGCCTCCTCTGCCAGCAGCAGATCACGGGAAGCACAGAAATGGAGCTGAGCTGGGTTCCTGCTCTGTGTTCTCCCACGCACCACTGGCAACTGTTCTCTGGCTCTGATTGTCCCCCAAGGACTGCATTTGCTGTAGGGCCTTTGCTTACTTCCCAGGAGCAGCAGTCTGCAGAATTTAGGTGTGTGAGCTCAGAGGTTCCTCCCTGTCCCTAAACTCTGCTACACTGATGTTGTGCCTGTGGATCAGTCGGGTGCTTCACACCTCTGTGTAGCTGTTGAGTGCTCACAAAAGGTTCCCACTCTTCCCAGAGGCTGGTCCTACCTGAATGTGGGAGAATTGGAGACTGGTTGCATGAATGTCGACCTTTTTCTGAAGGCAGACATGAAATGAAGACAGGCCTAACCTCAAACTGATGTCCACACCTTTAAAAAAAAAACCCAAAACAAAAACAAACAAAACAAAACCAACCAAACAAAAGCCAAACAAAAAAATCATGCCCTGTTTCTGTCTGTATTTAAAAATATCACATAACAGCCTAAATCTAGGACCTTGCAGATAATTCCAGGTGTCACAGAGTGACTGAAGTAATCTGTAGTTAGGGTTCTTTGAAGCTGTCCATTCTTGAGATGAAATTGCTCAGTCATTGCAAGGTGTGTGTCAAAGGATAAGCTCCACTACTTGGAACAGCTTTTCTTTAGAGTATTTTTCTTGGATTTGTATTTGTAAATATTTGTTGACATCTCTACAGGTGCGATTTTCTCTCTTTGAAATCTTAGTTCTCATATCTCTGCTGTCGAACTCGATGCACATAATGAATCTTGTGCTGCATAGAAATGGGTTTCTCTGAGCCCTGTCTCTGCTGGGGTTGTTTGACACACTTCTCTAAGTGCTGTTTGTTGTTTCTTCTCTAGCACCTCTCCCTGTAAACTTTCTTTACATCTCTACCATTCAGTAATTCTTAGACTTGCTCTTGTCATTGCCTTATTTATAGTCCCTGCATGTGTAGCAGTTTATTCTCATCACACAAGTGTATTTGAGTGTAGTTAAAAGTTTCATTGTGCCTGGTTACGAGCTGGAATAATTAATTGTCCAACCATTCTTTCCACTGGATGCTCTAAGGAGATGGACAGATACCCTTTGAAATCATGCTGCAGTGTTAAATTGAGCAGAGGTTTGAAAGTCTGATAATCCTTTGCTAAAGATACTGAATGTTTTTTAGATGGGATTACCTCAGTGCCCACTCTGATCCCACAAAATGTTACCAGAACAGTAAGGCAGCATCACCTGGTGTTGGGATGTTAAAGACAATATGGATGGTGAAATGTGTGCTTAGTTTACTTAGGTTGTTAATAGTTGTTTGTAAGTATTACAGACCTTCAACAGGATTATGGGGGAGCTGTGTTCAGAAAAGCTCTTTCAAGGTGTGTTCATAATTGTGGCAGGTTTTTCTGTATCAAGTGTGATACTCAAATTTTACTAACATAGTTGATTGCAAAATGCCATGTATCCTTGAGATTAAACTTTATATTCTTGTTAAATGCCCAGTCTTAAACTTCGGAACTGGTTTGAGACCTTCCCTTTGCCCTCTTCTCGCTGGAGCACAAGCTGATCAAATAAAACCAAGCCAGTTTCTGAGTTCTGAACTAGCTGTTGAACTGAGCCAAACCATTATGAAGTAAAGCCTGTTGCACCTGCAGAAAAGGCTGCAGCTGTCAAAAGCTTGTTTATCACTTCAGTACGTCTTGGGTCCAGGTGCTCAGCCAGTGACTTCCCCTAACGCAGAGGTTTGTTTCAGATCTTCAGCAGAAAAGATGTTACTGCTTTATGCAGATTATAGTGTGCTTAACCTTTGCATGTGTGAGGATGCCAGGAACCCAGATGTAATTTCAGAGGCTTATTTTAGAGGAAGCTTGGATGAAGTACACTTCTTGTCAGCATTGAAAGATCATTTGAAAGACTGAGTTTTCAGGTGAAGAGCTTAAAGGAGACACATCTCTTTTACTGTTGACTTCATCAGATAAATCTTTACTGTTTTGTGCTTCAACTTGGTTACCAGAGTTGATCTTGTCAGAATGCTGCCATCTGTAAAGGTAACTGCCCAAGTGGCAGGTCCCATTTCCCTTCCAAACACCATTGGTCCTGTCCTCCCTTACACAGTTGCTGTCTGTGAATGTTATGTGCTGAACTTGCCAAGTGACTTACCTGCTGCCATTCCAAGCTGCTAAATTTCTGTCCCAGCCAGGGAAGATTAACAGTGAGGCCTTCCTCAATACTCATTTTTCACCTGGAATTTCTGTGCTCAAAATAGTTATATTGGCTTATACTGACTAAGTGTGGTCCATAGTACTTGTGTACTAATTGGCACCTTGGGCCTCTTTGTTTCCTGTACAGGGGAATGGCTTTATGTTAAGGCTTCATAGCCCATTCTCTGCAAGAAGATGATGTGGTTTGGAGTTCTAGTGGCTTCTATGAATTCCCTTTGGCAAATTAATCTTTCCACAGAACTTGTTTGTAGAAGTAACAAGTCATTTATTGAACATCAGATAGTGTTGAGGTAGTACACAGAAAATACTGAGCTTTTCCATCAAGCAAAGGTCCATCTTTCAGTATTTAAAGAAAAAACAATCACACTAATGTAGCTAAAATAGTTCACTTTTTCCACCCCACTCTACATAGTTGTCTTCTCTTTCATGGTGTAACTTTGTCTCATGAGATTTCTTTTAGTTGATGTAATTGTTCCAAATGTTTTTTCTAAATACCTACTGTGGTGTGTACCCCTTGGTTTGTGTCTTGACCTCTAACACAGCGTTTCCTGGATCCAGCTGTTCTGTGTGCTGCTCAAGGCTGACTGCATACAGACAGAGTAGTTATCTGGCTTTTCAAATAGTCTGGTGAACTAGTAAGAGCTGCATAGCTCCACTGAACTAACGTTTATTGAAGTACCTTTAATAGGTCTGGCAAGAGGGATGTCCCTGGTGACACTTGAAGTAATGTCTGAATTGAATGCTGAAAGCACACACAGTATTGATGTGTGCTGCTTTTGTCTTTGTATTTCATTCCATTATTTTAATGGACTTTAATTTGTGGTCTGCTCATACTTGGGGCATTTTGTGGACTGAGGGCTCACATGTAGAGCAGATTATGTGTAGTGCAGATCTCTTCAGAGACTTCACCATTCAAAAGTTTGTGGCATGTGCAAAACAAAGGTTGGAAACCAACAAATAATTTAATTAATAGGAACCATAGTTTAGCAAAGCAAAGAGCAACAAGAAGAAATTCTTCAAACTACCATTCAGTTTTGGTATTTGTAATGTGATACCAAGACCTCTTTATTTAAAAGAAAATTTTTGGTATTTGAAAGCTGCATGGTACTTGGGTTTTATTTTCTGAATTCTAATGGGTCTGGTAACCAGATGGGTGTTGTAGAACTTGAGATCTTTGTGTGCCACCTCTTGAGGTGGTATCTCCTGCCAGATGAATTAAGGTTTTTCAGTAACAAATTCTGGGTGGTGAGCCATGATAGAGAACAAGTTTGGGCCATGAGATGGAACTTGGTTGTCAGCTACACACCACATTTCATATCTGTTCAATACATTTCCATGCTCTTTCCACACAGACAATGTAGCAGCAACCTTTAACTACTTTATGCAAGCCTGCCGAGAATTTTGGATTGGGTAAACTCTTCCTGTAATTTATACTTTTTAGAGGTTTATGTGGATATATATGAAAATGTAAACGGTGTACTTGTGAACTGCTAAAATAAGGATACACACATACATATGCTCATTCAGTAGAATCATTGCACAATGATCTTCTGGAGACTTCCAGTTTTGAGGCAAAGACACACTTTTCTTAAACTGCTAAATTGGGCACAATACTTTGTCATGAGAAGGAAATATTGCTCATAGTATGAAAAATTAGGACAGTGAGGCTTGGAGAAGTGTGCTTCGTGTTGCTGTAAGCATTGAGATGTATGGATATTTACAGAATATTGCTCAGAACTTGAGTTCTAAATTTAGTGCTATCTGCAGTTCACCAGCTGTACTATTTACTGAAAAATATTTGGACTACCATAGGTTCCTCATTTTTAATTTCCATAGTTGTATGCAAGCTAATGAAGGGAGACTTCCCTGTGTGCAGATTATATAGCTCATTAGATCCCTGAAATGCGATGAAGTAGCATCTTAACATAAGTGTTTTTCACCTGGCCTGAGGCCTCCAGCAAGAACATTTCACACTTGGGATCATAAAAACAAACCTACTAGTTGGGCTTTTTATTTTAAACAAGCCAACCAGATGTCTGAAACTCCTCAGAATGAACCTGAAGGCAAACAGGAGGAGGTTTATTAGCTGTGTGTGTTTTGGGAGCAGGATGTATGGAAGAGATTTGTATAATCCCTGAGCTCCAAGCCCATAGGCTTTGGTAATAGAACAGTACTTGAGTGCTGATATTATTCCATTCTATCACAGGGAAGCAGGGTGTGTGTGGGGTAATCATTGTTGTCACTGCCATACGAGTTAAGGGTCAGTGCTATTTGTTTTCAGCCCTAGGTATTTTTAAAGTATGCATATGTGCCTGTTTTACTTCTCAGTTTTAAAGGCAAACACTAAGAGAAAGTAGGTGACACTACTCATTATTTTTATTTTTTTTTCCTCTGGCTTTTCTAACTGGTGGAGCGAAGCAAATATCTTGATAGTAGAGCCAGCTGATCTTTTTTTTTTATTCCTCAAGCCTTAGAGTAAAAAAAAAAATCTCATGGGTCTTGTACAGTCTGGATCACTTGCTTTAGTGAAAGTCTGGTAGATTTCTCCAAACACTAATATTATCAGTATAAATTACTATTTGAGTCTGAATTTTGTATCTTACTGGAGGCTTAGTCTATGATGTAAATACTTCCATTGGTTTTAAATAGCATATTTGTAAAAACACTATGTGGAGATGAAAGTAATTTATATAGGACCTGAGCTTTGAGCTTTTAGTAATATAGACTAAAAGTTACAGTAAAAAAGTGGTAATTGCCCACTAGGTTTTGTTCTGAATTGCTTAAACAGGAAATAACTCTTGGTTAGAGTAGTGTAGTCTTGAAATAATGACTGTTAGCTCTTTTAGTTCATAATTACAGCAAAAGCCAAGGGCTTGGTGTTCATGTGTTCAAGCCTCAGTAGATCAGACTTCTGTTCCTCAACAGTGCATTGCAGCCTTGGGCTTTCTGCAGTAGTGCTGAGGAGAAGGAGTCCAAGTCTCACATTGCAGGGGGGTGACTGGTCATGGGCCAGCACTGATGGCTCATTCCAGTGGAACTCCAAACAGAGTAGATGTAAATATTCTTCAGCAAAATTAATGAAATCCTTGCCTGTCATTGTGGTGGATTATTTAAGGAAAGAGCGTAAGCAACATAAGTATCTTGGAACAGCATCAGACATCAGACACAAGGAACAGCTCATCTGTGGTCCTGTCTGACACAGATACTTTAAAAGATGCAGGATGACTTGTGTGGATATGGGTATTAGGTCTTCCTCAGGTCTGAAAGACAGGTTTAAACCTGAGACTGACTTCTTACTGATACAACTTGGCAATAAAAAATGCTTTAACCTCTGGCTGAGTTGACTTCTTAGCCCTAATTTTCTGTAGTGATATATTCCCTGCTTTAATTAGGTATGACCTGGAAAAAGTCTCTTGAGCTTACTTCTTCACCACTTCTGTTGCTTTGAGGAGTGTACTTTATAAATTGTGACAAAGGTTTAACATTGCCTATCTACACCCTTCTTTTTCCTTTCTGCAAGGAGACTCTCATCTTGGTTTAAAACCAAACCCGAACCACTG
Source organism: Notiomystis cincta (assembly GCA_013398075.1). Lineage (NCBI taxonomy): Eukaryota > Metazoa > Chordata > Aves > Passeriformes > Notiomystidae > Notiomystis > Notiomystis cincta. The sequence goes on from VZRX01003757.1 coordinate 79,716, forward strand.
ACAGTAATGTGAGAAGTGGAAGGTGGTATCTTTATTGCAGACAACAGTTCATCATCTAAAGTATTTTGTTTCTAATTCAAAATGTATGAATTTATCTTAGGTCATTGTTTTGTATGTGTTCCTTGGCCAAGCTGGGTGAATTGTGCAGCAATACCAAAGTATTACCTTTAACCTTTTTGCAGCATATCACCTGTCTGCTTTAAATGGAATCCAAAGGCTGTGTGATGGCTGAGGCTTCCCTTTCTTCTCATAAGAGCTCTTGGATCTGAAGTGTGGAAGATGGAGAAGTGAATGTGTAAGATGCAGCCTTGTTTTAGCAGCAGTTTATTTTATTTTGTCTGAGCTGCCTCAGTGACCACTTGGTCTTAGTGATGATGCTTTAGTGTCAAAACAGTGACATTCTGGGCTCAGTAGGGATTTTCTGCATTTGAGGTAAATGGACCTAATATTTGTTCTCATCTATCTCTGGAGGAATTAACAATCTAAATCCTAGTTTTTAAACCTTAGAATGGTGATCTATTGTCCTGCTTTGCCCATTAAACGATGTATGTTCTTCAGCAGACAGTTTTGAGCTCTGATATTCCTTGTGCTTCCAGAGCCTGTGGAATATCTGAAATTTGTCTCCAGTAGCCATAAGTTGATGTAGAGGATGTCTTCTAGCCTATTTTTCTGGCCCCTTTTTTTGGAGTTTTGTGCTGGAATTGTGTCATTCTGAACCCAAGCTTGAACATCTCATAATATTGAAGTTGCCTTCTAGTAAAAACTGGCTTATGAAAGCATTGCATGGAGAAAGTGAGGAGGTTCTGTAGCTCATGAAATCTATCTTCAGTCCTTTTAAAGAAACTCTGAATTGCAAATGTTGAAACTGCATTCTTTGGTTTGTTTGTTCAGAGTTCTAGAATGTGTAGTGTGGTGTTAAGTCTTTCTTTTGTCACATCTGAACTCTTCAAGGAGAACAAGTACAGTTTAAACAGAATTTTCTAGATGGTTGTGAAACAGTCTCTACAGAATACAAACTAGGACTATAAACTCTCTTCTTCGTCCCTTTTGGTCAGAAACTGTTATTATAAAGCACTAAGTTTAAAAACTCTCTGTAAAGAACCTCAGAAAATAAAGGGGTGCTAGTTAATGGCATTGAGAGGACTCCTCAAGTATAACATGTTGGAAATGGAGGTGTCCCTTTTTAGTACTAATCCCCCAAAACGTTGATTGATAATTTTATAGCTGTAGGAAACTCTCTAATTAAAACGGATTTTTTTTTTTTTTAAACATAATGTGGGATTTTGGAAGGTTTGCAGAATAGCTACACTGCAAATTAGTGCTGGAAAGGATAGAGTCCAAATAATTTTCTTTTAAGTGCCTGCTATCAAGAACTTTTCTGGGCTAAAAGTTATTAATAATAGACTTATGTTGTAAGGAATGCTTAGCCTCTCTGTGAACTTCTTAGCACTGTAGTAAATATGTATTTTTAGAAATAGAATGTTGTCTTCCATTTTGGAAGTTGGAATTTTTCATTGTAAGAAACTAGCCATTTTGTAGCTTTTTGTCAGATGGCATAAAGTATTAGCTGGTCTTCCAAATTAGTGTTGCTTCAAGCATAAGTGGGATGGGACAGACAATGCTCTGTTAAAACTTGATCAGTTTTGTGTGATGTTTCAATTTTGAAATGCTTCTTGGATGCTGCAGAAAGTGCCAGGGGGCAAAAAATCACATTACCTTTCATCTAGAGTCTAGTAGCAAAATCATCTAGCTCTGGAGTCAGAACTGCTGGAGTGATTAGCTCCTTTAGCTTGCTGAAGCAGAGATAATATTTTAAAGGACCTACTTATCCGAATTGGAATTTTGACTCCAGCTAATCCTTTTCTTCTGCTGGGAGCAGCCTAAGTGCATGTATGGGATTGTTGGTAATAAGGGTTCCATGTAGCACTCAGAGTAAAGAGTAGGAAATAATGTGAAGTAACAGAGGAAACCACCCTCTGTGTTCTCACAGGTCATTTTAATGCCATAGGCAGGAAAAAAGATGGAATTGTGGTCACCAAGAAACACCTACATTTGTGTTATGGGGAAATCATCTAAAAATCTTGTGATCTTTTTTTCTTTATCCAAGATAGAACTTCCAGAAACAGAGAAGAAATTGTTAGAAGTGTTTCAAACAAATGTAAATTTTCCCATCGAGATGAGCTGTTGCTGGAACATTTTGTCCTGCAGGATGCAGAGGAGGAGGAGTGGGCTGGAAATGAGTCTGGCTGCCTTACTTTCTTAGAGCCAAGGAGAGATTTCTTTTTGTATTGGCTTTGTGTTCTTCATCAGGACTCATCTCTTTGAAAGTAGCTTGTCAAACTGAATGAGCCTCTGACATCCTTTAATTGACTGGGAGGTTGGATAATCTGTATTTTTAGTAGTCTTCCCAAAAAAAGACACCAGTGATGTCACTGAGAAGATATAGAATTCGTGACATGAGCACTTCTGTTCTATCTCTCCACTGTTAATTTTGGCAGAGATTTTACAAGTCATTACTACTTGTAGCTAAACTTTTAAAGAAATAAACCCTCTCTCCTTTAGTAGTACTATAGAGATATAATAATGAATCTTTACTTTTCTTAGTCTACAGAATGAATAGAAAAGAACTTTAAATCAGAGACAATGGTGATACTGATTCCATCACAGCTCGTTCTCCAGCTTTGAGGAATGTTAGCTTTGGCTTGCATTTGGAGTTTGATTTCTATATTCCATTTATTCCTTTTGATTAGTCTACCTTTCAAAAAAAAAAAAAAAGCTTCTCTTCCTCCCCACCTCTCACCTCTGCCCCCCAGCTCAAGGAGATCATAGGAAGATTAAGTCTCTCCCAGGACAGAGACTGAGTAACATCTTTTGTTGTGTGTGTTTATCTTGGAGGTCTCAGCTTGCTCACTGTTGTGCCTAATCAGGCTCCACAAAGGATGGTGTGCTAAGGGAAAGATGGTCATAATCTTGTGTGCCTCCATCCAACTTGGAGCTCCAAGGGCTATTGTTACTGGCTCCAGCCTTGGGGGATATTCCTGTTTGAACTGGCAGTGCCTGCAGAGCCTTGGAGATAGCAGAGGTGTGTTACCTGTGGGCTGTGCTTCCAGGCTCTGCACAGTGGGGCAGGACTGGACTGTGCCAAGAGCTCTGCCATGAGGCAGCTGAAAACATGCAAATTCAGCAGCATCCTTGGTCCCCTAACAAGGATGGTCAAATGGTTCATATTACTGAAAATCCAGTTAGTATGAAGTGCTGAGCAGTTTGAGAGGGAGTCAGACTGATAAGCATAAAGAGTACAATAAGGAGAGACTGAAAAATAAAGTTGGCTGCCTTTAAGCAGCTCTAGGAAAATAGCATGGTGGAAAAAGCACATAAAATAAACAGCTGACTCTCTCTGTGGATCCATTAAATACATACCGTAGCAGAGAGTCTTGAAATAAACTAAACCCGCAAAAATGGGAAAATTGAGAAGCTTCCCTCTAGGAGGTACTGAAGGACAAAAAGCTTATAAATACATAATGACAAAGTTTTAAAATGGCAGCATCCAAGTGAAGCTAGAGTCCCTCTGAAGAATCTCCTGTCTCCTGGCAGCCAGTATTAATTAGCAAAGATGAGGGAGGCAATTCCTTGTAGAGTATAAATAGCTCAACCAGGAGGTTGGTCACTGAGTTAAGGTGCTGAGGCTGCAGGGGTGATTTCAGATCCCTTTGAGCTGCTGAGTTTGACTAGTCAAAGGAGCACAAATTGGAAAAGGAAGATGGGAGGGAAACAGGTTCAAACCATGCTTCAGGAGGAGATGCCCAATTTCTAATTAAAGAAGAATCTGCCTGGCTCTGTGTAGGAAATGCTGATGTCAACTGGCTTTCTTGTGTGGTGTGTTTTTTATTCTGATGCTGTAGTTGGACAGGTACTTGGACAAGCATCCCACAATGCACCCACACAGGCATTTGTGTCCAGTTGATGGCAAACCAGGCTGGGGAGCAGGTCCAGCTGGAAAACAACATTTCCCAGAAACAAAAGGAAGTGTTTTGGTTTTATCCAGCTATGAAAATTCCTTGATCTAGTTCTCTGTGATGAGCAGAAACACTTGTGCTGGCACACTGCTGTGGGCCACAAATAACCAGAGAAGAGAATGTGTTGGCAGTTGTGATGGCAGCTGAGGTACATTAAACTGCAACCTAGAATGGCTTTCAGTGGTAGGAGTGTGGTGGTGACATTTTGACCACTTGAACATTCATTGTGTCATCCTTAACAAGGACTGCCCAGTAAGAACAGATTTCTAGTGTGAAACAGTTAATACCAGTGTACTGATCAAGCACACTGAAGAAAGATGAGGAGGGAATTCACTTGTAAAGTGTGCTTCTGATCTGAATTACAGTCCCTTTCAGGGTTGTGCTTCACATTGTGAAATGGAATTTACTCGTGACAGGGAGCAGGAGAAAGTGGGAGCAAAGAGATGAAGGCTTTCCAGGCTAACAGCACCTTTTCATCCCTGTCCCATACTCAAAATCTTTGTTCATGGAGCAAGCTGCTAAAATAAAACTTTCTGGAGAGGTTTCCCACACTGCCTGTGTTTCAAAACTGATTGAGTTCCACTGCTGTCAGAAAGGGCCTGAATGGTTGTAGTGCCCAAATATTGCTTTCAGTAGCTGGTAGGATTTATGACTCTGGATAAGTACAATTCAGCATGATTCTGAAAGTGCCATGCTTCTGTGACTCATTTGCTTTCCCTTTATCCTTTGATTCAATTGGTTCATTAACTAAAGTCTTAATACCATTCTGTCTAGTTTCTCCTTATTTTAGCTTGTATTAAGCTGACTTAAAATTGCAGTGAAACATTTGAAGATTTGAAGCACTAAGCAAAATATAACTATAATTAACTGATTACAGATCAGTTTTTCTTCTATCTTTGGTAGTTTTATTGGATTTTGAGTTTTTTCCTTGAGGGGAAAAAAACCCCTACAAATTCCTCTATGGCCCTTCCAAACAGAAGTAACTAAACACGTGTTGAACTTTTCAGCTGGTTCTTAGTAGTAGCCTCTTATTTGTGGAAATATTCATCCTTAACATGGATCTGAAAGTCTTTGCATGAGTTATGAATCTTTTCAGTATGTTTTCAATCTGTAAAGGAGCAACTTCTGACCTCCAGTCAGCCTTTCTTGTGATTTTTTTCTGTGACTATCCTGGATTTCCAGGTTTAAAGGGACACAGAAACATTTGATTGTGCTGCTCTAGATCCTGCTGTGTTCACAAGCTTGCCTCAAACGTGGCTTTCAGTATTTCATGAACCACACTTTGCTTTGACTGCTCACATTTAGCAGTGTATGTGCCACTTTTACCAGTGAGTCTATGAGCTTGAGGGTTTTTTAATATTTGACTTGGTGTCATTTCAGAACAAGATGTAAATATTCAGAGTTGTTGTGTGCTTTCCTGAAAGACAGGACACACAGAGTAAAAACAGAATGGTTGAATTTCCAGCTATATGGTTAGCATTATTTGTGGTGGAAGAGCATTTTTAAGCACCCTCTCTTAGAGAAAAAAAAAATTAGATATAAGAACAAGGCCAGAAGTTGAGCAGAAATCATATTTGTGGGGCAGCTCTCAGGCCAAGGGAAGCTGGTATGTAGCAGACTGCTGTGAAGGTGAAGTAGTGCATGGTTAGCATATGAAAATCATATTTGAGGATGTACTTAAAAGGCAACAGGTTTAAAAGATAATCTAACATCACCATTACTACTATTAATATCTTTAAGTGGGTTTAACTTGACTCATAGCCTCAAGTGGCTTTTTTTCCTTGCTACTACTGGTTATTTAAACAGCTAATTAGTAGTGTGGAAGAGGCAATATTTTATGGAAACATTATTTGAAAATAATTTTAAACTGTACATGTTAAAACTAGAAAATGTAAGTAGACTTACAGTCTTAGCAGCTTCAGTGTTCCTTCCCAAAGTCTCATGTTTAAATTTGGAAATAACCTCAATGAGGATCTCTTCCCACTTTATATTCCATAAGTGGTCCTGAATATGCTTGACCAGCTTAAATAATCAAGAATGGTTAATGCAGGTCACTAAAGAGTGGGGAAAAAATACATAGAGGATGTTTAGGAATAAAAAGGGATAGCTGATGAACCTAGTGCTTTTGATTTATATGAGTGCTCACAGAATAAAGATATCAGAGCTGTTGTTTGTGATACTTTCATGTGCATGGGAATCTGTCCTGATTATGAGATCTGATGTTTGCTGACAGGTAACAATTATGTAACCTTTAAAAAAAACGTTAAAAATACCCCAGGGCAAGATATTAAAAGTAGCTGAAGGTTTGGGAAGTTTGGTATAGTGTTTGTTACCCACTGCTCCATTTTTCTTTTTAAGAAGGGATTAGTGATGAAAAAATACAGTAGAATGCCTTAAAATGCCAAATAGTGCTAAACATGCAGAACAGTATGGTGGGTAAGTGCCTGTGTTATATGCTGTTCTAATATATCTGTCTTAGGCTTCAGTAGTTTAAATGAGGGAACACTTTTCCTCTGCCTTGGATTAAACTCCTTGGTAGAATCAGCTCAGTAGTAGGAAACAGCCAAATAATACTCTGATCTTCACCATTAATGAGTGACATCTCCTTTCTGAAATTTTAATGTGTGAAACCTCAAATAGGAGTATTCTTTCATGAGTAGAGTTGTGTAATATGAAATGCCAGGTCATCAGCATTGGTCACAAAGTGAAATATTTGCATGAAGGAATAGTCCAAATAGCAGTTGTGTTGTGTTGTTACAATACTAATTATGAGGGATGCAAGAATTTTTCTGACTTTTTTCCTTTTTTCTAATCCAATTTTACAGGAAACCAGACATGATACACTGACAGCATTTGGAAATGAACTTTGGCAGTAAGATGGAAGCATAAATCTCAAGATTCTAGACCAAAACAGAAATGGCTCATGAGTATTGAAAGAAGAGACTGAAGAGCCTCCAACACTTCTGTGTGAGCAGTGGAAAAGGAGCAACTACCATGGTAACACTAATAACAGAAAAGCTGCAGAACCAGAGCTTGGATGATCTGACCTGTAAAACATACAATATTAATCTGGTAAGGATCTACCAAAATAACATGACATAAATATGAAATGCCAAGTAACTCAGAACTGCATAACAAATCCAAGAACAAATCTGGCAGATCAGCCAGAATGCAGCTATTTAAGTTAGGACTGGTTTGCAAAGCTGGGTGAGAATGGTAAGGGAAAGAAAAAGTGGAATCTCAGTGTTTAGTCCCCTTTTGAAGTGTTGCATTTTTACTTTAATCATCTTTTTAACCTTGCTACTTTAAGTAGCAAAAAGCCAGTTGTCTTCATGAGATACTTTTCAGTCACTAGAACACTATTATCAGAGCTTCTCAGGATTCCTTTTTTGCTAACAAAACCCATGTGTTTGTATGGGTTGAAGTTTTCTTCACTTCATATAACCAGGTGCTTGATAACTTTATATGTGAAAAGAGTGTTTACCTATAAAAATCCCTGTCTGCCATGTAGGTAACTGTCAGCACTGGGCAGAAGGAGAACAGGTCATTAAATAAATACAGTTAAACTAAAAGTCAGGTTACTACCAGATTCTTGTTGATGCTAGTAGAGTAGATCCTTGCTTTTTCAGGTGCCTGGTGCTCTGAAAAACTTTGTAGTTTATGGTGTTACCCCTTCTGGTTTAATTTCTGGGTACATTCTGTGGTTCAAGCATGCAATTCAGGCATGAAGGAATCTTTTCATACCTCACTTGAGAATGAAGTGTCTACTCCAGAGTGGGTAATGCAGAACAGGCTCTTGTCAGTTTTAGGTGCCTACCTGAGAAGCCTGAGACCATGTTCTGTATGGAATGCACTAATTCTGTTTTACTGACTTTAATTACAGTGGCACCCTTCTGTAGGTCAGACTTTAAGGTTCCAATGGGACACAAAAAAACTTAATTTGACTAAATGTCAAGGTGTTGTTGAACTCTAGTTCTGTTACTTTTTAAAATAGTAATGCAAATATTGGACCTGAAGTATGTCAGTTACTTAAAAATTCTCTCTCTGTTGTAACTTACTTAAACAACTGAACTGCTTCCTTATTTATTTCATGAGCCCAAAGCAGGTGAAGCATATCTTGAATGTGGTGGAGTTTTTGCACAAGCACCTGCAATTCTCATGTATCCAGTTCCTTGTCCAGTAAGGACATCTAACAGTAGACAATAATTAAGCTGTTTTATTTTCAGAACTGTAGCAGGTCCATTTAGAGTTCTTCCAGTAATTGATTTTACTTTTATTTCACCTTCCCCTTAAACTTGTGCTATTATTGAAAGGCAGATTTAAGGTGTTGAAACAATGTTAACTCTAAAAAGTGCTTACTTGCATTTATTTTGTCTGGTTTGATGAAGCACTTGGGACATGCAGTTTGTAGGAGAATCTGCTGTATCTGTGAACTGGCAAAGTCATCATTTGTAACTAATCTCTGGGGCCTAATTGTGAGCCAGTAATGACTTACAACCAGTAGCAGTGTTTAGTTACAAACATGTAGTGGCACCTTGTAATTTCCAGTTTTTGAGGTCCTAAAGTTTACATAAATTTGGAAACTGAACTGTCTTTTTACCAGTAGTCACTGTAGGTTTTGGACCACAGACCTCTAATAGCAGAGAAGGACATATTACTGCTTTTACAGTGTGTGGAGTCTGTACAGGAGTGTGTTGGCATGCTGCAATGTGTTGTAGGTTGGTTGCTTTTTATTCCTGTCCTTATCTGGACTTACAATAAAGCATGAAAAAGAGCAAGTGGAGCGGAAAATGGCACATGGTGTCTCATCAGTTGTTTCGTCCTCGCCCTTCTCCTGTTCCTCTCCTCCTTTTATCTGTCAAGTAATTGGTTTTGTAAGTGCTTTAGTTCTTACAGAAAATAGGTTCTGAGGCCAGGAACAGGTTCTGTTTGTACACAATGGCACCCTGAAAAAGTGTGGAAATTGCGTAGTGAGGTGTGGAAATAGACAAGCAAATGTGAATAAATGTGTGCAAGTAGGTTGCTCCCTACTAAAAAGGATTCACGGAAGCAAATGATGGCTTCTCGACTAAAATGTGAACCTAAGATGATAAAAAGTGTGCTTTTTCCACTGGTGAAGGCAATTGCTAAATTTCACTGAGAGAAAAAGACTGCACATAGTGGTCTGGTATCACTGCTAACACATTTAGGCTTTTTAGCAAGAAGTTCAGGTTAATGCTGTAGGTTCTTCTAATATCAGCAGTTTGGAGCAATTCTAAAGTGATCTTGCCTGCACCTTTTGTTACTTGTGCTGGCACAAAGTTCTGTGACACCATGTGGTGAGCCTCATTGTGAGCTGGTTGAGGATTAAGACCAACTTTTCTTGCCTGGGTTAATGTAGTTAAACCTTATCAGTTTTGTGATACCTTTTGCAGTGCATCTGCACAAGTGCCTTGGCACAAGTAGATAAAATAGCTGGGGAAAAGCTATTCTGTAATACAGCTCATGAATGAGGGTTATAAAAGAAAAAAGAATAGCTCTTTGAAAGCTATTTGCTGTGCAGCCAAACCGGGCATAAAGACAACATGTATAGGACATAGTACACTTTTGCATTTGTGTAAGCTGTGTGGTGACCAAGTACCTCTCTTTTATGTTGTAAAATACTGGCTGCAGCTTTTTACTGCTCTGTTAAATGACATGCTAATTTTCCAAGCTGGTGTAATTCAGCCAAGTGCATGCTCAGTTATGTTGTACAGCCTTGTCCTGCACCTGCCTTCAGGAAAATGACCTGCTGTAGAAGCAGGAAGGTTGTCCCAAGCTTTTTTCCTCAATTTGGGTACTGTAGCTCACAAGGTGTAGTGTCCCTGGTTGTTCAACTCCACCTCACAACAGAGTTCTGTGAGCACATTGTGGCTTTCATGGGTTGACAGCAGCATTAAATCAAATAATTGGTCTCTGTTCCCTTGAACTCTCAGAACTTTTACAGAGCTCAAAAGTCTTGGATTTTTCTGTATATTCTGACTAAACTTGTACCTTTTTCATATTCCTGTATAGGATCTCATGTTGGTTTGTAAAGTAACAGCATGTGAGCTGTAAGACTTCAAGGTGTGGTATTAAGAAGGAAACATGAGCACTGTCAAACAAGGATTTGTGAAAGGAACAAGTTTTACTATAAAACCCCTTCCAGGCATGGGGGGTTTCGTTATTTTTAATTTTTAAGGCTTATTTGTGTTGAAAGATGTAGAATTAGACTGACTTCCTCAGAGGAAAAGCCACTGGTCAGAAGCCTTGACTTAATCACTTCTTTACATCCTGAGAAAAGGTCAGAGTGTTCCTCCTCACTATTTCATATCCAGTCATATTTGGAGAATATGTGGTAGAGAAATGGAGATCTGGCATGGCCTGTTCAAACTGAGTCACATCTGTATGATGGTGGTTAAATTAGTATTTGAATGATAAACAGTGGCTTCTCTGTGGTTTGGAAAGGATGCTGATAAATTGGAGGAACTCAAATACACTTGGAAACTGGAAAAAATGCCTTGAAATTAAAGCCATTAATTTTTAAGGTATGAAGATGAAGTTGTCATTCTGGTAATAATGAGGAAGGAGAGCACAGGCTGTGAAGTTCTTAATGCAGTACATTAATGCAGAGTGTAGAAGAATAGCCAGAATTATTTTTGTTACAGTTGGCTTCTGCTAGCAAAGAACACTTAAAATTAGTGATGTAAATTATAATTCGTTGTCAGCCTCACTTGCACGGCTCTTCCACTTACTCAGTTCAGACTAGGTGTCTTTTCAAGTGAATATTTTAACGAAAGAACAGCTGTTAAGACTCAGAAAACCGACTGAAACTTGCAGCACTGTCCTAAATGTTGTACCACATGTTTCCTTTCCTTTTGAACATAGTCTCTGCAACTGCACAAAAGAGGTTCTATTTATGAACAAGCATTTCAAAGTAGATCCACTCCTTGGCATGAAGCAAACAATTCTAACCTCAGGTGAAACTTGTAGCTTCATTGTTTTGTGTCTCTATCTTAAAATATGCCATTATTTCCCTAATAAATTCTCCAGAGGCATGAGGTCTTGGTGGATGTTTTAACATCTATTCAAAAAGCAGCAGTTGCAAGATGGATGTGTTTCCTCTTCAGGAAAGTGACCTTGTTGAGTAATTTGTCCTTATTGTAAGGAGGATTTGCTTCACACAGAGGGTAGCAGACTTCCCTGTCAAGGTTCTTAGCAATTGCAATCTCTTTTCAAGCATAATCATAGAAGAAAGTATTCATTGAGGAAGCTTCAGGTAGATCATAGCACAAAGGGAATGAATGGGGGAGGGTGGAGTGTGGCCAGCCCAGGAGAGCTGATAAACTGGTTCAGTGCCCTGTTACTGGAATATCTAGTGGGACTTGTGCCATGTGCTGTATAGATAAAAAAAATCCTCCCTCCTATAAAGAATTTATAGCCTGATAAAGTCTTCTCAAGTTTGGACTTCCAGACATAGTTAAAATACACCAGCAGAAACTGTTTCCAAGTATTTTCGTTTCAGTTGTAGAAAGCCATGCATATATTGTAAAGGAGATTTGTTACTTACTGTCCTCTTAGTCACTCAACCCTTATTTCAATGCCTTGAGCTTTTGCTGGAAATAGTGCAGCTTACTCTTCCTTTCAGCATGTGATGTCAACACATCATGTTCTTACAGGTTTTGGTCTGAATCTCCAAAGAATTTTTTTGTGACTTAGCAGGATTCTGTATAAATGATCCCAAGTTGCAGAGGAAATATGTCTGCTTTGTCATGGAACTGAGCACTGACTTCTCCAGAGCCTGGTCAGAAATAGCTGTCAGGATGAGGTTGCTGTCTGAGTTAGAGAACACTGCAGTTCTCTAGTGGAAAAAGAGTCTGTGTGTATGTGATCCCACTTTTTCTATGGTCCCCCTGAAAAATGCTTTCAGTGCTCTGCAGCTGTCAAAGATAAAGTAGTTTAGTCTCTACCTGATGGACAAGGCTTTTTAAGGTGGTAAAAGTACAGGTAATCAAAAATAATTGGACATTAATGAAGAGGAACTTGTAAAGATGCATTTGGCTGAAAACTGTAAAAACTAAGTGCCAGCTGCCACATAGGATTCTCCTTGAGCTTCCTTTCCTTAAAAGCATTGAATATCTTGGCCTGTGTGAATAGTCTTTTGAGCATCCCTATTATGCTCATATTAACTCATCTTGCTGCCCTTTTCATTAGATTCAGGATAAATCAGCTGTAAGAATTTTTGACACAGAATTTTGTTCCAAAACCACATTTTCCATAGCTACTGTCTGATAGTTGAATATGTTGGTATTGCCTTTCATTTGGGGAAAGCAGGAAAGGAAGAATTTGTTGGAAGACCTTATCTTGCAGTCTCTAATTTGTCCATTTCCCCTTCATGGACAGCTGAAATGTAACTACTGTTACCTTAATGTGCTCCTGTATTTCACATGAAGCTGGTACCTGATTAGAGTAAATGATGGATACTGGCTTTTTAAATGTGAATTCTGTATAACTGGCAAGTTGCAGACTTCAGATGGTTTGAATTGGTCTAATTAACAGCAAATGGAATGGAGATTTAAACTTGGGGTTCTGTTTACTTAAAGTAGCTTCTTTAAAACAAGGTTATAAATGCATCTACAGATGCAAAATAAAAATGAAATGGTTTCTCTCATCTGCAGACACTGATACAACAGATAAGATTAAAAATCTCATTACTGTCCTATCCTTCCATCTGTTCTGTTATTTCCTACCTGTAAAACAGTAACACCAAGGGAATATTACCACAGCTCAGTGTTTGTCTCTGTGGGGCTCAAGGATATAAAGTTGTCACTAACACCATGTGCTGCTGTACAGAACAAAAAAGAAAAAGCTTTGTAGCCCAAGGATGTTTGTTTAAAAATTGACTTTGTATCTGGAAAGGAAGTGTATGTACAATACTATCTTCTTTGGCTATGCACAAAGAACAATGTTCACATAAAGTGTGTTGTGTTTTTTAAAGCAATTTTCCTCTCCATCCTGAGGTGGTGGTGGGGGAGTGAATAATGACCCTTGGGCTGATGGAGCTATGAGCCACTTATTTATAGCTCCTTTACAGGAGGCTGGATTGCAAGCTCTTTGCTTTGTCTGAGAAATCTAGACATTAAGAATGCCTTTGTAGTAATATTTTTTGGGTAAATTAGTTACAAACTTGTTTTACTGTGCAGATGCTACTGATGAGGCTTAACTTAAAGGCCTTTACACACAAACTTTGTTTTATGCATGGTTATTATGTTGTTTCTGAGTAGGGAACCACCACCAATAAGCTGAGATTTAAAAAGCAGTTAGGCTGCTAAAGATGTTTTGATGACAGGAAAGATTTTTTTCTATGGCTTTTCTACTTTGAAGAAATAAAAAAACCCATTTCACTGCACTGATTATAAGAAACTGTAAAATACTAATAGAGCCTGATTGGAACAATGTTCATGATGGTGAACTTCAAGAGCTTTTATACTTAATTTAGATGAAGCTATTCATGTCTCTTAGTTGAAGATTAAGTGTTTTGCCTTCTAGCCTTAAGATTGAAAATGGAAACCCAACTGTCAGATTGTGATTTCCTCTCTACTGAAATGAGAATTGGATCAAAGCTTTTTCATTAAGAATGAATTATCACTCTTAATTTTCCAGTTTATTCACATGGGCTAATGTTGTAACTCTTGAAACAGTTTGATACTTAGCAATATATCAGAAAATGTTACGAGTAATTAGGTGCCAGAGGCTTTATTTATAAAGATCAGCTGTTCAGGAATTTCTTCAAGATACATTGGAACACCTCATATTTTTAAAGGCATTGTTAAGTGCACATATAGGAAAACTAAAAACTGCATGCAGTTTCCTTGAAGTGAATGCTGACTTTTTCCACAGTTAAAACTTTTTTTTTCTGATTGATTTCAGTACTCATCTGAGAAGCTGAACAAAAGTGGCAGCTTGTTCCCTTTCGAAATCAATGGTAAGTTCTTCAGAAACCTTAGCTGTGTTTTGCTGAGGTAATTGGTAGAGCAAGCAGCCTTTCTTTTGTAAATAAGGTGAGGGGGATGGAGCATGCTGCTGTAGAGCCTGCTGGTTTAAGCTGGTCTTTGAACAATACTGGGAATAGCTGGTTGTTAGTTTTGTACTTGTGATCTGCTTTGCATAGTAAAAAGCCCCTGTAACACTTTTTTTTTTGGTTCAATATCTGCCTTGGTGTACAGAAGCACAGTAATGCTGTTTTTCATGTTAAACATCTTCAGATTCCTCAGCTAATAGTAATCTTTGTACACCTTTTTATATTCTTTGCCACATAGACCATCCAGAATGATGCAAACCATAAGCTGAAGTCCACAGCTGAAGTGCCCTCATAGAAGTGTTATTTGCTTTTATTCCCCTGTGGTCCTATTAGAATAAGTTTTATCTAGCAAAAGCAAAAGTTCCAGTAACTGATATGTAAACTTTGTACTGCCTTTTTAAGGGATGGACTTGAAATTTTGCATGTTGTGTTTTCTCTGAGCATGGAGGACTTTTATTTGCTCAGTGGGATTCCTCATAAAACGTGAATCTTGGTTTGTGAGAGGTTTCAAAGGCAAATGGTGCTTTATCTTAAATAGCTTTAGCAACTAGGCAGGTATCCTGGTGGGAGTCTCTTATAGACCACCCGACAAGGATGGAGAGGGACAGGCAAAATGTTCTGTAAGCAGCTGGGAGAAGTCTCACAATCACTAGTCCTTGTTGTTGTGGGGGACTTCAACTTAGCAGATGTCTGCTGGAAATACAATACAGCAGAGAGGAAGCAGCCTAGGAGGTTCCTGTGTGGAACAAAACCCTAATGCAGCTGACAGTGAGCTCAGCCAGGGGAGATACCCTGCTGGACCTGCTGGTTTTGAGCAGGGAAGGACTGATGGGTGATATGGTGGTCATGCCATGGGTACAAGGATTTTTGATCCTTGGAGAAATAAGGAGGCAGGGATTAGGAGAACTGCCACCTTGAACTTCTGGAGAGCAGATTTCAGCCTGTGTAGGAGGCTGGTTGGCAGAATTCCTTGGGAGACAGTCCTGAAGGACAGAGGAGTTCCAGGAAGGCTGGATGTGCTTTAAAAAGGAAATGCTAAAGGTGCCAGGAGCAGGCTATCCCATGTTCTGAAAGATGAGCCAGTGGGGAAGAAAATTGGCCTGATAGAACAGAGAGCTTTGGCTGCAGTTCAAGCTTAAAAAAAAAAAAGCCAGGAGAGTTGACCTTTGGAGGGAGGAGAAGGCAACTCAGGAGGACTACAAGGATGTTGTCAGCTTCTGCAGGGAGAAAATTAGAAGGGCCAGAGTCCAAAAAGAACCTAATCTGGCTACTGCCATGAAACACAATAAAAAATGTTTCTATAAATGTATCAGCAACAAAAGGAGGGCTAAGGAGAATCTCCATCCTTTTCTGGATGCAAGGAGGAATGTAGGGACAAAGGATGATTAAAAGCTGAGGTGTTTAATGCCTTCTTTGCCTGGGTCTTTAACAGTAAGACAGTTGTTCTCTGGGTACTCAGCCCCCTGAGCTGGAAGACAGGGATGGGGAGCACAATGAAGCCCCCATAATCCAAGGGGAAATGGTCAGAGATCTGTTACATCACTTAGACCCACACAGGTCCGTGGGGCTGATGAGATCCACCCAAGGGGACTGAGGGAGTTCATGGATGGGCTCACT